>CAUYRH010040759.1:0-41100 GCA_963574655.1 Perodicticus potto
AACAGGCTAAGGCGCCAGCCACGTACACCTGAGCTGGTGGGTTCGAATCCAGCCCGGACCCGCCAAACAACAATGACGGCTGCAACCAAAAAATGGCCGGGCGTTGTGGCAGGCGCCTGCAGTCCCAACTACTTGGGAGGCAGAGGCAGGAGACTCGCTTGAGCCCAGGAATTGGAGGTTGCTGTGAGTTGTGATGCCACAGCACTCTATCCAGGGTGACAGCTTGAGGCTCGCTGTCTCAAAAAAAAAAAAGTAAGGGGCAGAGAAGGTACAGAGTAAGGAAGATGGGGGCGTGGCTATGAGTCCAGTGTTGGCCTTGATAGTTCCCAGAGACTTCCAGGTCCATAGCTGTGAGAGCAGAGGAGGAAAGGGCTGTGCTGACCACAGCTGCCCTCTGAGGGTCCTCAAAAGTCAGGTCATAGCCTTTGGGAGGTGTGGCTCTCACCATTTAGGGGTTGATCGTCTGGACACTTCACTTGCCATCTACATCAGATGAGGGGCAGAGATGCAGCATCAGACTCAGTAATTCTTACAGATCCCCAGAACCGGAATACAGGCATGTTGGAAGTTGGGATCTTATTTCTTTCCATGGAGGTATAGGGAAGCTCTTGTGCCTAAGTTTATGTTTATACTGCCCACACCTTTACGGCTTTATGGAAGAAAACAGTATTTTACCAGCCTGGCAAGGTGGCTTATGTCTGTAATCATAGCACTCTGGGAGGCTAAGGCAGGAGGATCCGTTGAGCTCAGGAGTTTGAGGTTGTTGTGAGCTAGGCTAACAGCCACAGCACTCTAGCCCAGCAACAGAGTGAGACTGTCATAAAACAACCCAAAAACAAAGTTTAAAAATTTAAAAAAAGAAAGAAAAAAGCAGTCCAGGCGCAGTGGTGTACTTTTATAATCTTAGTACTCTGGGAGGCCAAGGCTGGTGGTTGGTTTGAGCTCAGGGGTTTGAGATCAGCCTGAGAAAGAGTGAGACTCCCATCTCTAGTAAAAATAGAAAAACCTAGCAGGGTGTCATGGTGGGCTCCTATTATAGTTCCAGCTACTGGGGAGGCTGCGGCGAGAGGATCACTTGAGCCCAGGAGTTTGAAGTTGCTGTGAGCTCTGATGATGCCAAGGCACTCTACCCAGGGCACAGAGTGAGACTCCGTCTCAAAAAAAAGAAAGAGAGGGAAGGGAAGAAAAGGAATATTTGGGGGTGGCATATTCTGATCTCCTGCACTGTCTTCTAAGGTAACTCTACCATTATGCATGCTACCAACAATGAATGAGAGTTCCTGTTTTTCCTCTAGCAATGGTTTGTCATTTTTTAGAATCTAGCAATTCTAAAAGTTGTGCTGTGCTCTTTGTTGTAATTTACTATTCCCTAGTGATACATGATCTTGAGGTATGATTATTTGTCATCCATGTATCTTCTTTGGTGAAGTGTCTGTTCAGATATTTATCCATTTTTATTGGTTTTTTTTGTGTTCTTACTGTTGAATTTTAAGAGGTCTTCATATGTTTTGAATACAAATTTTCCACCAGATATGTAATTTGCAAATATTTTTTATAAGTTTGTGGTTTGTCTTTTTTTTTTTGAGACAGAGTCTCAAGCTGTCACTTTGGGTAGAGTGACGTGGCATCACAGCTCACAACGACCTCAAACTCTTGGGCTTAAGGGATTCTCTTGCCTCAGCCTCTCAAGTAGCTGGGACTACAGGCACCCGCCAGAACGCCCCACTATTTTTTGGTTGTAGTTGTCAATTGTTGTTTGGCAGGCCTGTGCTGGATTTGAACTCACCAGCTCCGGTGTATGTGGCTGGTGCCCTAGCCACTTGAGCTATAGGATCCAAGCCACGGCTTGTCTTTTTGTTCTCCGAACTTCTCTGAACATGGTCTTTCACAGAACATAAATTCTTAACGTTGTAACATCCATGTTATTAATTTTTTGTTGTTGATTGTGCATCAACTTTTGGTGTTAAATGTGTTAAAACTCACTAAATCTAAGATCACCTTAGAGCCAACTACAGTTAAGAGGGGCATGCATGCCCATCCGTGGTAAGTTCGTACTGTTGAAACAGGTGCACTCTCAAAGGATCTCCATTCACTAAAAGAAATCAGGTAGGGATACACAATCTAAGCTTGTTCCAGTACACAAATGTGAGCATCCCAATAAACAGATGATCATTAGCTGTTTTCTTTCACTGAATTGAAGTGTTTGCCAATGAAATATCCTTTGATTATCACCTAAACCGATGGCACTGCAAGCGTGTTTCTTCTCTTAGAAGTTTCTACTGTTCATTGTGAAAGTTGAGATGTACAAACATCAAGAAACATAAATCCACTTTGATGGATGCAGATGAAGTTCTCCCTGCGACACCAATAAGCCAGCAAGGTGAAACTTGCATAGGTGAATCAGGAAGAATGCTCTGAACAGAGAAATGAAAATCAAAACCACTCTGAGAAGCCAGGTGCGGTGGCTCCTGACTGTAATCCTAGCACTCTGGAAGGCCAAGGCGAGTGGATTGCCTGAGCTCAGGAGCTCAAGACCAGCCTGAGCCAAAGCAAGACCCTGTCTCTAAAAAGAGCTGGGCATTGTGGCAGGCGTCTATAGTCCAAGCTACTCAGGAGGCTGAGGCTAGAGGATCACTTGAGCCCAAGAGTTTGACTTTGCTGTGAGCTCTGACACCACTGCACTCTACCAAAGGTGACAAAGTAAGACTCTGTTTCAAAAAACAAAAAAAAAAAATTTAAAAAAACCAAAAGTCAAACTCTTAGGCTCAAGTGATCCCCTTGCCTCAGCCTCCTAAGTAGATGGGACTACAGGTGCCCACCACAACGTCTGGCTACTTTTTTGTTGCAGTTGTTTAGGTGGCCCAGGCTGGGTTCAAACCCGCCACCCTCAGTGTCTGTGGCTGGCGTCATAACCACTGTGCTACAGGTGCTGAGCCTTGTCATTTGATCTTTGATAAACTTAACAAACACATGCACTGGGGAAAAGAATACCTATTTAACAAATGGTGCTGGAAGAACTGGTTATCCACATGTAGAAGACTGAAATTGGACCCACTTCTCTCACCGTTGACAGAAATTGATTCTCACTGGATAAAAGATTTAAATTTAAGACATGAAACAACAAAAATTCTAGAAGAGAGTGTGGCTTGAAAATATTGGCCTGGGACAAAACTTTATGAGGAAGACCCCCCTCTGGCAATTTCAGCAATACCAAAAATAAGTAACTGGAATTTGATCAAGCTAAGGAGATTTTGCATAGTTAAGGGAACCACAAACAAAGTAAACAGACAGCCCTCAGAACGGGAGAAGATTTTTGCATGTTGTGAATCTGACAAAGAGCCTGATAACTAGAATCTACAGAGAACTCAAATTAAACAATAAGAAAAGAGCAACCAATCCCCGCTGTAAGTGGGCAAGAGACTTGAACAGAAACTTTTCTCTGAAGATGACAGATGAATGGTCAATAGACATATGAAGAAATGCCCATCATCTTTAATCATCAGAGAAATGCAAATCAAAACCACTGAGATATCACCTACCTCCAGTAAGATTAGCCCACATCACAAAGTCCCAAAACTGCAGATGCTAGCGTGGTTGTGTAGAGAAGGGAACACTTCTACACTGCTGGTGAGACTGTAAACTGATATAGCCTTTTTGGAAAGAAATACGGAGAATCCTCAAAGAACTAAAAGTTGACCTTCCATTTGACCCTGCAATCCCATTACTAGGTATCTTCCCAGAAAAACAAAAATCATTTTACCACAAAAACATTTGCATCAGAATGTTTATTGAGGTTCAATTCATAATTGGCAAGTCGTGGAAGCCACCTAAGTGCCCATCAGCCCATGAATGGATTAACAAATTGTGGTATACATATAACATGGAGTACTGTTCAGCCATTTCTAAGGTAGAGACTTTACATCTTTTACATTTATCTGGATGGAGTTGAAAGACATTCTTTTTATTTTTATTTTATTTATTTATTTATTTATTTTTGTGAGACAGAGCCTCAAGCTGTCACCCTGGATAGAGTGCTGTGGCATCCTAGCTCACAGCAACCTCCAATTCCTGGGCTCAAGCGAGTCTCCTGCCTCCGCCTCCCAAGTAGCTGGGACTACAGGCGCCCACCGCAACGCCCGGCCATTTTTTGGTTGTAGCCGTCATTTGACGGGCCCGGGCTGGATTCAAACCCGCCAGCTCAGGTGTACGAGCTTAGCCGCTTGAGCCACAGGTGCCGAGCCAAAAGACATTCTTTTTAGTAAAGTATCACACGAATGAAAAGATAAATATTCAATGTACTCCATACTAATATGAAATCAAGGCTCAAGCAGCTAAGGCGCCAGCCACATATACCTGAGCTGATAGGTTCGAATCCAGCCTGGGCCCACCAAAACATCAACGACAGCTGCAATAAAAAAAAATAGCCAGGTGTTGTGACAGTGGCCTATAGTCCCAGCTACTTGGGAGGCAGAAGCAAGAGAATCGCTTGAGCCTAGGAGGTTGCTGTGGGCTGTGATGCCACGGCACTCTACCCAGGGCAGAGCTTGATGCTCTGTCTCAAAACAAACAAAGTAATATAAATATATAAACAATGACATGCTCATATAAACAATAAAACACAAATACAGTCTAATACAGAAGCAGGGGAGGAGGAGGCAGAAGAGAGGATGGGGGGGAGGATTGGCAGAAGGGGGGAGGGCATGAGGCAGGATGTCACCTAATGTGCACATTTCGAGGGTGTATAACACGCCCCCTGGGGGAGAGGCTCTTTTACAACTGGAACTTTACCCTGGATATGAGAACAATGTAATCTAAAAATATGTAACCTCATATTAATTTGAAATAACAAATTAAATAAAAAGATTCTCATTTAATCAGAGGAGATAGGAATCAAAGTGCATTCATAACTGCCATGTATCATGTGAGAATAATAGTTATAATAAAGCTTCCATTTAATAGCACCCCCACAAAAAAGAATTAAGAGTTAACCTTCCATTTGATCCCACAATTCCATTACTAGGTATCTACCCAGAAGAACAAAAATCATTTTATCACAAAGACATTTGCACCAGACATTTATTGCAGCTCAATTCACAACTGTCAAGTCATGGAAGCAACCCGAATACCGATTGACCCATGAAAGGATTAATAGACTGTGGCATATATATACCATGGAATACTATTCAGCCATAAGAAAAGATGGAGACTAGCACTCTGGGAGGCCCAGGTCCGTGGATTGCCTGAGTTCATGAGTTTGAGACCAGCCTGAGCCAGAGCAAGAGTCAGAGTGAGACCTTGTCTCTAAAAAAATAGCCAGGTGTTGTGGCAGGTGCCTCTAGTTCCAGCTACACTGGAGGCTGAGGCAAGAGAATCGCTTGAGCCCAAGAGTTTGAGGTTGCTGTGAGCTATGGCACTCCACCCAGGTGACAAAGTGAGACTCTGTCTCAAAAGAAAAAAAAAAAAAAAAGAAGAGAAAAGATGGAGACTTTATACCATTTATGTTTACCTGGATGGAGTTAAAACACATTCTTCTGGGGCGGCACCTGTGGCTCAAAGGAGTAGGGCGCCAGCCCCATATGCCGGAGGTGGCGGGTTCAAACCCAGCCCAGCCAAAAACTGCCAAAATAAAAAAAAAGAAACACATTCTTCTTAGTCAAGCATCTCAGCAATGGAAAAAAACAATATCCAATGTACTCAATACTAATATGAAACCAATATATAGACAACTACATGCCAGCAGGAATGATGAAACACAAATATAGTCTAGCAAGAGAGAGGGGAGGAAGGAGGGCATTTGGCGGGCTCTCACCTAATGTGCCCAATGTGAGGCCAGTATGGCCCTTGGGTGAAGGACTCAACTACAAATTGAATCCTATAAATGAAAACAATGTAGCCTAAAAATTGGTATCATATTAATTTGAAATTTAAAAGAATTTATAAAAAGAGAAAGGATGATGTCAAATGTATTCCTTGGAAGTGAAATAATGGAACATAACATAGTCCGTCTCAAAGCTTTGGTAGTTGCCCACAGAAGATGCACCCCTAAATGATTTATTTTAGTGAATGGAAGCCTCGAAGAACACCCTTGTTTGACCGGTCTGAACCTATCAGGGGGTGGGCATATATGTCTCTTACTGTAGTTGGCTCTGAGGCCGGTGTCCATATATTGTTCCAGTGAACAAAGGGAAGCATCCCCATGAGGAAATGAACAATGAATCACCAGCTGTTTTCTTTCACCGAATTGACATGTTTGCCAATGAAATATCCTTCCATTGTCACCTAAGCTGCCCTCATCACATGCGTGTTTCTTTTCATTTTAGAAGCTTCTATAGATCATTACAAAAATCAAGAAATGTAAAATCCACATGGATGGAAACAAATGGAGCTCTCCTTGAAACACCAATAAGTTGAGCAAATGGAAACTTGCATGGGTTAATCAGAAAGGAAGCTGTGTCTGTGTTACTTGGTAGTGAAATAATGACCCATAACAACGTCTGTCTCGACATTTTTTTTTCTAGTCTCTTTAATTTTAATTTTTATTTTTTATCGTTATTTTTTATTCTCTTTTATAGGAAAGAAAGATTGGGAGGTATGTACATGTGCTATAGATTAGCTTCATAGTAGGGCTGAGTACACTGGATACTTTTTCTTCCATTCTTGAGATACTTTGCTAAGAAGAACATGTTCCAGCTCCATCCCTGTAAACACAAAAGAGGTAAAGTCTCCATCTTTCTTTAAGACTGCATAGTATTCCATTGTCTCGACATTTTTATAGTGATCCACGTCTATGAGTTCTAGTTTTCTAAATGTTTTCTGTCACGTTTTAGGTGACAAGTATGTTTTCAGATTATAATTAAAATTCACCCACATACGCTGCTCCCAATGCAAACAATACATTAGAGGTGAGCGAAGACACCATCCTCCAGGCACGTGGACAGCCTGGACACCTCCCAGTGCCAAGTTTCCCTTGACAACGAAGACACGACTCAACTTCAGAAATGCTAAAATGTGAGAAAGTGAGTCTTAAAACTGAGGAAGCTTAAATGTGGGAAGATGAAAGTTTCTGCCGGAGTTTCTTGTGCAGGGGGCGCAGCTTGGGGCTGGGAGTAGAAAGCCGAGATCGATGCGGAAGTTGAGGCCAGGAGCGTCTGGTGTCGGGTTTGGAGACGACGTCTAGCGAGGAGGGAGATGCCATCCTGAGACGAGTTCTCTCTCCAGGCCCAGGCCCGCCTGCGGGCCGCCTCCCCGGCGCCGCCCGGCTCCCGCCTCCGCCGCCGAACTCCCGGGCGGGCGGAGCCGCGGGCGGGGAGGGATGGTTTGGGCGCGGGGGTCCCGATGACGGCATCCGAGCGCGCCGCGCCGGCAGGAGCTTGAGTGCGCGGCCGGGGACTTCGCTCGCACGCGGGCAGGTGGGTGTGCGCCTGGGAAGGGTGGAGCGCGAGGGCTGCGGCGGGTGGAGCAGGCGCGCGCTCGCTCCCTCCGGCGCGGGCCGGGGCCTGGCCGCTCCTGGCGTGGCACGCGTAGCCCGCGTCGCCTTGTTGCTCGGCCTCCTGCGGGTCCCTCTGTGGGCTGTGGCCGAGGTCGGCATCAGGCCTGGCTAGGAGGTGCGAGCGCCGAGGTTGCGCGGCTCCGGCCCTCATTCGTAATCGCTTCTTGAAACTTCCCGGGAGCCCCCGGCCACGCTCGCCGCCTCCCGCCCGGGACCCCCCACCCTGGCGCCGGCGGAGTTGCGGGGCGGCGAGCGGGGGCCGGGGTTGGGGTGGGCGGAGGTCCCGCAGAGCAGCGTGCCCAGGACCGGGCCCCCAGCTGGGACGGATGATTGAACGAACCAGCGGGTACAGGTGCTGAGGGCGATTAAACGGAAAGTAATAAAGAGACGGGTCGGAGGATGGAGATGAGCAATGCGTTAAGAGGAGGAGGGGTGGGGAAAGTTCCTCGGATGAGATTATGCCTCACTGCTTACTGGGCAGCATCTGATCTTGTGCTGGGCGCTGGTGATACAGCGCGGAGGGGACAAAGAGGGTCCCTGCCTTTCAGCTACGGGTCCAGAAGGTGGAGGGACACAAGTGGGTAATCTGGTTGTGGCGCCAAGGTGGTGACGGGTGGATGGCGGCGGTACCGGGGTTGGTGGGAGCTTGGTATTGAAGAATCTGCTGATTTTTCCTATGAAGCTGATGGAAGTATGGTGGTTAACCAGTGGGTATTAGGAAAAGAGTGTCCTGGTGTGGTGTGGTACTGTGTCACAAGAGACAGGGGAAGGGTGTAGCTGAACACTGAGGTCCCTGGGTGTCAAAGGGGAGGAGATAGGACCTTATTTGACCAGTGATGGAGCCATGAAGTGTTACCCAGAGGGTTACATGTATCATGGCCCTTGCAGCATTTGGGCACCAGGCGGGGCACAGAGGTAGTTCAGATTGTTAACCACCTTTCTGCCATCCCTCCAAGGTCAGGAGTTGCATGGTTAGGCTTCAGGTCACCTACAGGGTGAGTCTAGCCCCTGGTGTGCAGGTGCTAATGGCAGGGCTTCTCCCTCTCTCTACAGGGCCTGACATAGTGCACCCTCAGCATGGGGCTGGAGGCCCAGAGGCTACGAGGGGCAGAGGAGGCCCCAGTGAGGGTGGCCCTACGAGTCCGCCCACTGCTGCCCAAGGAGCTGCTGCATGGGCATCAGAGCTGCCTGCAGGTGGAGCCAGAGCATGGCCAAGTCACACTGGGCCGTGACCGCCACTTTGGCTTCCATGTGGTGCTGGCAGAGGACACTGGGCAGGAAGCTGTGTACCAGGCCTGTGTACAGCCCCTCCTTGAGGCTTTCTTTGAAGGCTTCAATGCCACTGTCTTTGCCTATGGTCAGACAGGCTCTGGGAAGACGTACACCATGGGGGAGGCCAGTGTGGGTGAGTGACCCTGTTTGTACCCTGGTGTCTACTTTGAGGGGGCGTCTTTGTGTCTTCCTGAATTTCTGCCTCTATACTCTTGCCTCCAGTCTCTGTTGAAGGTGGGGGTGCTGGGGAAGGGAGACTAGATTTCCTGGACCGATCTGCAGTCCAGGGTGGGACCAGCCACATCAACGTGCTGGGCAGGGTAGGAAGGAAGGGTTGCTGGAGTTGAGTCGCCTTGTTGTAACTGAGGCCACCCATAAAAAATATGGACCCCCACTTTGGGTACAAATCAGAGGTGATTTTATTTACTCCTGTGGAGGGGGCCCACTGCAAAAAGGCAGACGGACTAAATCAGGTGGTCATTTATTACTTCTGTACAGATGGACCGCTGCCTCCAAGGGAAAACAGCCAAATCAGGTGGTTACATCTGCACAGACAGAATGCTGCCCCCCAAAGGCACCCGGCCCCTAAGAGAAATGCAGGCAGCCTGTTATACCCTTTTTGTGCTGATGTGGCAAAGCAAGCATCTACAAAAGCAAAACATGGCGGGTTACAGGGCAGAGTCACAGTCAGGTAGTTGGCTCAGGGGTTAGCTGTGTGGTGGCTCAGGGGGGTAACTCAGTAAACATGGGGACAACTTGGAAAGCCCAGTACCTGGGAAACTCAGTTTCCTGGGAGTCTCTGCTTGAGTGAGTTTTTATCATTGTTTAGCTGGCTAGGGAGGTCGAGGAAAGTTTCTCATCATTGTGTTTAGACATCGCTAGGGAGTCAGGGAACTCAGAGAACTTCCTTGTCAGAAACCTGTTCTCAGAATTAAACCAAAAAGGGGGGTTTGAGACGGATGGGGACTCAGGCTGAAACAGTTAGGGACCTTTAGGGGTCTTCTTGACAGGTCAGTTACTACAGCGTGGATGTGGAGAAAAGGGAACACTTCTACACTGCTGGTGGAATGCACACTGTTAATAATTGATCTCATATTGTCTGGTAGTTTTATACAGTTTCTTCTTAACATTATGAACAATTTCTTGGCACTGTGACTATGTTTTTATTTATTCTACTTTGAATTAGTATTATTTTTCCATCTGAAAACTAATGAGCTTTTTTTTTAACCTGGGAAATTTTTTATTATAATTTAACGTCATTTTAAAAACATTCTTTTGTATGGCATATTATTTTTTACATATCTATAATTTCCTTTGAATATCTTAGATAGAGGTAAGTTTCTGTTATTTTTTTCCATTGTCACTAGTTACTTCAGGATAAACGATATTATTTGTGTGTCTTCTGACTGTCTCTCTTCTTTGCAGTGGGATTCTTTCCTTGTCTTTGACATTATAGATTTACATTATAGTGCTAGAATCCACAGGGAACTCAAATTAATCCATAAGAAAAGAACAAACAATCCCATTTCCTGGTGGGCAACACTTGAATGGAAACTTCTCTGAAGATGACAGGTGAATGACCAATAAACACATGAAAAAATGCTCAATACCTTTAATCATCAGAGAAATGAAAATCAAAATCACTTTGAGATATTACCTAACTCCAGTAAGAATAGCCCCTATCACAAAATCCCGAAACTACAGATGTTAGCATCAATGTGGAGAGAAGGAAACACTTCTACACTAATGGTGAGATTACAGACTCATATGACCTTTTTTGAAAGAAGTTTGGAGAAGTCTCAAGTTGACCTACCATTCAATCCTGCAATATCTCTACTAGGTATCTACCCAGGTGATCAAAAATCATTTTACAACAAAGACTTTTGCACCAGAATGTTTATTGCAGCCCAATTCATAATTGCCAAGTCATGGAAGCAGCCCAAAAGCCCATCAACCCATGAATGGATTAACAAATTGTGGTATATGTACACCATGGAATACTATGCAGCCATAAAAGAGATGGAGACTTTATCACTTTTATGTTTACTGGGATGGAACTGAAACATATTCTTTTTAGTAAAGTATCTCAAGAATGGGGAAAAAAGTATCCAATGTACTGAATACTATCATGAAACCAATATATTATCACCTACACATTCATATGAATGATAAAACACAACTATAATCCAGAAAGAAGGAGTGAAGAGGAGGGAGAAGGGAGGGAAGCGGGTAGGAGGAGGGAGGGTTTTTGATGGGACCTCACCTATTAGGCACAATGCAATGGTACCTTTCAAAACTATCAGGAATATATTATAAATGTCTTTTTTTTTTAATTAAATCATATCTGTGTACATTAATGCAATCATGGGGTACAATGTGCTGGTTTTATATACAATTTGAAATATTTTCATCAAACTGATTAACATAGCCTTTATGGCATTTTCTTAGTTACTGTGTTAAGACATTTATATTCTACACTTAGTAAGTTTCACCTGTACCCTTCTAAGATGGACTATAGGTGTGGTCCCACCGATTACCCTCCCTCTACCCATCCTCCCCTCCCCTCCCCTTTCTTGCCCCTTTCCCAATATTCTTGTGCTATAATTGGGTTATAGTTTTCATATGAAAGCTATAAATTAGTTTTATAGTAGGGCTGAGTACAGTGGATACTTTTTCTCCCATTCTTGTGATACTTTGCTAAGCAGAATATGTTACAGCTCCATCCATGTAAACATGAAAGAGGTGGCGTCTCCATCTTTCTTTAAGGCTGCATAATATTCCATGGTGGACATATACCACAATTTATTAATCCATTCGTAGGTCAATGGGCACTTGGGCTTCTTCCATGACTTAGCAATTATGAATTGGGCTGCAATAAACATCTTATCACAATAAATAAGTAAATGAGATGATGGCTATGTTAATCAGTTTGACTTAAGCATTCCGCATTCTATATCAAATCAGCACATTGTACCTCATAAATGTACACAGATATGATTTAATAAAAAATAAAATAAATAAAAATAATTTATATAAAAATATAATATATTTACTAGTATAAAAAATGACTTGCTGATTAAGTTTTAACACATGAATTTTAGGGAACATTCAAACCATAACATAGGTCAAGCCCAACATGATGAAGCTCCACAATTATTGCAGACTCTATATTATTAAAGGTTCATAAATACTATCAACATTTTATTTAAATACTGGATGGCTTTTTATTAAATATAAATGAAGTAAAAGTGGAAAGAAGAGTGACAAGATAGTTTCTGAGCTGCCTCTCTGTGTTCTTAGACTCTGCCCCTTCAAGAGCCTGGGCTCTGAAGCCAAACACACAAAAAGGATTTGCAATTTTATTTTTTATTTCTTACAAGTTACTTAAGCTTTCTAAACTTTATTTCCAGTGGAATCATTATGTACTTTATAAGGTTTTTAGAATGATTAAATGATGTAACATTTGCAATAATATTTATCTGATGCATATTACATGAAAATAGTTGTTCATTAGCAATTATTTTTATTATTGAATACATAAAATTTGTATATGAAGTTTTGAAAATTATCTTTAAAAGGAGATAAATTAAATTATCTTTAAATTATCTTTCATAGGCATATGGTCTCATTATTCATTTAAACATTCTTGACTATAAATACATTCAGAAAAGAAATCAGACAATTGCTACCACAAAATATTGAGCAATAATAATAATAATGCAAAAAAAGTAACATTGTCAGATAAGAGTATGTCTATCATAGAATGCTTTGTTTGTTCTTTACGAGGTTTTTGTTTCTAGTTTTATCTTAAACATTGTTGTTATTAAATTTTAAGCCTTTTTAATTTTGTGAAGGCAAAAAGTGGAAACCAAATGAACACATGTATATGTATAGAGAAAATAAAAAAGTAAATAAAAATTCTTGACTAAATAACATTTAGTCCACAGCCCTGTAGGCGATGGAATGGATCCTGCGATCATAATGCTTAGTTGGTTACTTCTTTTGTTTAAGCTGTGTATGGTCTCCCTGAGGTTTGGTGAGCAGATAAGACTTAGAGAAGACATCTTATCTGAGATGCAGAGTCTTAGCTAACACTGGAAGAAAATGGGATATGACTGCAGTCATGTGATGGTCCTCTCATGACCTTCTCCGGTGGTGTATCGTGTGGTGCTTTCAGAACTATTTTCACAAGGATGAGGTCACAGCATCCTCTCAGTGACTTGTTCTCCAGGCAGATAGCCACTCTCGTGGTCTTTGTCAGTTTATTTACATCATCAGTTCATCCATCAGTTCATCCTTTTAGGAGGACCAGGGCCAACTATCTACTCAATCAACTGAATTGTGATGTGAGGACATTGAAAGGAGTTTAGGAAGAAGAAAATTATATGTCATTGCACTGTTAAGAAAGAAGTCCCTTAAATGAAGTAGAATGATGAGGCTGATTTTACAATCTCATACCAAGAGTGTATAGCAACCCTTTTAAGTATTTGCAGAGTTTTTGGTGGAGACCAGTGACAAGATATTCTGTTATGGCAGAGGCAGAACTATATAAAATGGGCAGCATGTAGCACGGAGTGTTGTGAGAGTTGAAGGAAATGGAGATTGGAGAACATAAAAAAGGCACATTTTGTTAGTGGGTGGGGACCCAAGAAATACATAAATAAAGCAAAAAAAAGGCAAAAATTTTAAGAATTTATGTCAGCAGGGTGGTATTTTTTGATAGTATTGAATAGTGATGCTTTAATTAATGTGTAATAGATAAGTGCCTTTTATTGTAAACCCTAAACCATCTCAAATAACCATTAAAAAGTAGCTTTGGTTCTTTCAGGTCTGTCTAGGATATATGTGCCTTAAGGCAAAAGCCAAGAAAGAAATTCTTCAGATACCAGGACTCCTGCTCTTTCCTAATTCCATGTATTTTTTTGATTGGTTAAATATATTGTTTTTCTAGTTCTCATTTGATTTCCCACTGATGGATTTTTCCAGCGGGAAAATACAATAAGAATTATAACAATAAGAAGGCATTCAGGACATCTGGCACCCTAGCCAGCTCAGCAGAGCTGGTGGACCTGCCGCCTCCTCTGTGGTGGTGTTGGTGCTGCGGCAACCAGCTGAAGAGCCAGTGGGCTGGATGACAGGCAAGGACGGGGACTACAACGCCCACCAGAGGCTCCAATAGCCAAAAAGGCTGGACAACTGCTGAAAACTAATTTCTTTTAAGCAACAGTCGTCCATGAATTGGCCCTGTTGCCAAGCAGGTACAGGCTAACCATGAAGTGTATGTAACTGGGTAAAACTGAACTACAGAATAGCAGAAGAGCTACGGGTGTACCCCACTGGCTCTGCTTATCTGTGCTCCTCCATGCTGCTTCCTGTGGCCAGTTCCAGGGAGTTAAATTAGATACCTGTGGTAGGGGAGCTCAACTTATGAATAATATCTGTTAGAGCCTCATCACACTTCCCAGAATTGTCTTCTGCAGTACTCATTGGTAGAATTGAATTCAAAATAGGGCTTACTTCATCTACGCCTTTAGTTCAGAGGCTGAAGGCATAGAGGTTCACGTGCACATTTACCTACAGCATACTGATAAGTAGTGTGGTCCACAACAAAACACTGGAATAGATTATTCACGCTTTTGACACATTGTGATATTTCTTTAGCAAAATTTTAAATACTCTGGGTTAATGTTTTGAGAGAAACTACCAGTCCCAATTCTTCAAATATATACTAAGGTAAGAAAGTAAAATATATAAAAGATCAAAGGTTGATGTTACTTTAAGGTGAGACAGAAGAGAATAGCAATATATAGAGATTGTGGGCCCAATGTGTGATTACACCTCCCATGCATTTTAAGGGCTGTGAAAGACTATCTGATTTCTTGGGTTGTTTTTTTTTTCCTCAAGTCATATAGTAAATAGATAGCACTAACAAAGTCAAATATTAATAACCAAGAACTACAGATCCTCAAATCCCCTTTCCCCCAACCAGCAAAACCCATAGAAATTTACACTGACCAAAGTAAATAGAAAATAAAAGTCAAACCACTTAAACGGTTGACATTTAGGGATAGAGCCAGGCACTTGCTTTCATCTTTCAGAATCACCAGGGTTATAACACTAACAGAAAATAAGTGATATTATAGACACCATGTAAAAGTTAGCAATAAGGTCCAAAGAGCAATACTTTAATTAACACCAGATGATGTTTAACATAATTTTAAATTTCACCTTGGCAAAGGAGAATCACTTGTACTTTGCACGTCATAGCTCCCTTTTCTTTTGATTTTCTAAATAAGAAAGAACTACTTTTAAAGAAAGATAGCACAAGTCAAGGCCACCTAGACTAAACTGAAATTAATTTGGAATAGAATTTATTAGTTGTAATGAGCATAGTTGTCTTAGAACATAGAGTATCTAATTTACCAAGTGTGTTTGTCTGCATTTCTCTGACATGCTGTCCTTTTGAATATAAATTTACAAATGCATTCTCTTGTAAAATTACTTGTCTGATTCAGAACAAGTATAAGTTTTGCCTTATTAAATTGTAACACTGTAGTCCAAAGCTAGTCATCTTTTGGTAAGTACTGGTGATAGATGACTATAGCCGAGTATATGATAACTATTGTCTTTAAATATTGACACCATATTCTGGCTTTCACCTTGCAGTGTATTCTGTGAGAATGCCTAATTAGAGAAAGAAAGAAAAACGATTTTCTTTTTCCTAGCCAGGCAGTACTACACATGATGATTTTCGTAATCTTGTGAGTACTCAAGGCTATCACAAAAAAAGCTAAATGTATAGGACAGAGTTATTTTCTGCAGGAAGAGAGAGGGACACATTCTTCACCATTTGAAACTCTTCCAGTACCAAGAAATCACAATCCAAATACGGCTGGGAACATCTTTTGTTTTGAACATGACTTACTTTTCTGCCCAACTTCTTTTACTCTGGAGCCTTTGATGAACTACTAGCCCTCCTGAGCAGAGGGATTCTTTATAAAAGAAACTTTTCATAGGAGTTCTACAGAAAGCATATTACCTACCCCTCTGAGACTCAGGGAATCCCAGATGCTTGTTCATCTCTCAGTGAGAAAGAGAAACCGTGTAGGAAATCATTAATTGTGAATTCATTGGTTACAGGCCATAACAATCATACCACGTCAAAGAAATAATTTGTGTGAGTTTATTAGAATTGCTATAAATTATTTGCCTGGTTATTAATTGTCTAGCTACAAATGTTAGGAAATGAACATGGCTTTTAAATTTTTTGTGATGTTGGCATCAAAATCTATAAAGCATTACATAAATCACGCAGTCTGCATCCTAGACGATCATTGTTATCATCCGAAAAGAAATCGAAGAATTAGCGTGAACACAGCACAGAAACGGACACGTGAATAAGCGATAAGACCAATAAAAATGATGAAAAGCCTAGTATAGGTTTAACACTCGCCTAGGCACTCTGCATCCATTCTTTTTTTCTTCTTGTTTCTACTTCAGTTGTGCTATTAATAATTTTATCTCCATTTCATAGATGAAGACGACGAGACTTAGAGAAGCAATGATTCCTGCAGAAGTTTATTCATATCAATGACTCTCTGGCTTTCGTGGTCAGTCCAGCTGCTCATGTCCCTCCTGTCGTTTACAGAGCAGCTCCCCAAAAGTGCTGCTTGGCTTAGGTTCTGAGACAAGAATTCTCCACGGAGCTGAAAACTTTCGACAAAAAAAGGAACTAGGATTCAAGCGTAGGTATTTCTCAAATCACATCCAGACACTGTTTAAAAATAAGCTCTTTTCCCTTTACTAACAGCAAATACTAATGCAAACTAAAGCCATAGGCAAAAAAAAATTTCATTAGTGATTGGAGCAACGGCAGTAAGAAATGGTTTCCCAGCAAAACTTGGTTAACGTGAATCTCCTGCTTCCTTCCCCGCCACACGTATTCTCCCATCACCCAAAACCTCACTCAAGAAAATCCTAGAAATACTCAGAAGTTGAAAATGGACATTGAAAATTTGTGCAAAGATTCTGTGTCTCTCGTGTGTCTTCCCTCTTTGACACAGTAGTAAAAATCTGAAAATGATAATGAATAGTTGTCTTCAGTAAATATGGAGCTATCAGAATATGACCACAATTTTACTCACCATATATTTAAATCAAAAAGTTTAGAAATATCATTTTTAAGAAAATGTCATTCAATCAAGATGTCATATTTTTTTAGAAGCATTTTCTTCCTGGTTCCTTCAATAAACCTTTGGCCAAAGTCTGTCCTTGAATACACACGGAAGACTCCCACTGAAGTCACATATTCTGCATACGCCGTGCTAGGACCAAATTTGGCCTGGTGCTTAATTAGTGTCTGGCTGTGATTACATCTGTGGTGTTGGATTTTCAAATCTAAATTTTCAGCATTGCGACAAAACTTTGTAAAATTCCTTTAATTTCTGCGGGGGAAAACAACATCAAGAGCAGTTTGCTATTTCAGTCAGACTGAGAAAATGTTTTTCCTAAACCTGAAAGCAATTTCTCTCAAATTTAAAAAAGAAAAATAGTGATTTAAATAAATGCTGAAATACTTTGAATAAATAAGCATTGCTCTCTTGAGTTTGACTTTTGAATGCTGAAAGATGTTTAAATAACACTATTCTGAGCAATAGGTAGATTTTTGATTTTTTTGTTTGTTTGTTTCAATCTCCTTTATCTCAGGAATGGAGAGTATTTTCCTGTTTCTTCCTTTTTTTCTTTCTATATATTTTCTCCTACTTCATTTATCATTCACAAGTAACTCACTAGTAAGTCCAATTCATCTCTTGTGAGATAAATAAACACATCTGTCTATGCTGTTTTTCACTGTGTATCTTATACCTCAGTTACAAAGCTGGGTTGAAATTTGTCTCTCTTAGGAGGGGTATACATTACTATTAGGGAGCACTTATTTATATGTATTTCATCATTGTTTTTCATTTGTTCTCATACCTTCAGTTACAAAATTTTACTTCATAACTGAGTTTGAACTTCAGGAAAAGTAAGAAATCCATATTATGAAAACTTTCCCAAGTACAGCTTTCAGCTCTGAGTTTTATATATTTGTATTCTCCAGGGATCAATTTAGGCACTATTTGCAAGATCAAATACCTTGACTCCATTGCACATTAAATTTGAAATACTTTACTTGAAGTGACCCAACTTGTGAAGGCTGACACTTTCATACGAAGGCCCTTAATAAATAGAAATTTGGAACCAATACGTAGTCCAATTGTCTAACTTTAAATTTGCTTTTGAGTCAATAATGAATGGGCACAATTTAAGTTGATCGTGATTAGCTATCCCACATTTCATAATATTAAGCATCGACTGTATTGAGTTGGCATCAAGTGTTTCAATGGTATTTGATGTTCAAACAGTGCTCTTAAGAATTCTCATCACCTCAAGGCTACCTTCATAGCCCAAGGCTGTCTCTTCACAATGCACAGAAGCTGACAGGGAAGAGAAATTTCTTTCAACTGGCTGTTACTGATCTCAAAGGAAGGATATATTCTTTGGCACTCCTGTACCTATCTTATTTCTTATCACTTTTTCGGGGACATTTACATATTTCTTAGGGACTGGAGTTGACCTATTTTACATACAAGTATTTCTAAGTTCTGGGTATCTTGATATCGATTATTTGAGAGACTAGTTGTTTTTTGGGTGAATCTTATACTTTACTAAGGCAAGGTAAGTAATATCCCCATACAAATAAGGCAATAGGAAAAAGACTTTTTGTATTCAGTTGCCTGATCTGAATAATCCAAGGTCATAAGACATGTCTGGTTTCCTGTGCTCCCAGATTATATATGTGAAAATTAAAACACGTTATTTGTAAATACTCTAACTTATTTTCAATGAAAAAATAGGTTTTTTTTTCCCTGAAACTTGGTATTGAATTTTGTAAGAGCAGGCAAATCTCTCCAATAGTCCGTAATTGATGGTATGGACTTCGTATAACATGATCAAGAGCTGTAACTTAACTGAACATATATTATTTCTAAGTTAATATGACTGATAATCAGTATGTCTGAATTCTTTTACACAGAAGAACCAGGAAAAAATAATTACTTCTATTAGAAGCCTCCAAAATCTTTTTATAGACTATAATCAGCCATATGATTTACTCTTGAAGTGCCACTGTGGGACAAGGAACATTGATAAAAATTCTATTTTTCATTTGCAATGGATGATACTATAGACCCATCACCAATATGTGCTTCCTGTCATCCTGATCACTGAATTAACCACACCCTGTCTCTTGCTTTTCCTTATAACAAAGCACTTGTTAAATAAGGGATATTGTCTCTCTCTCTCTCTCTCTCTCTCTCTCTTTCTCTCTCTCTTTCTCCCTCAGGTACACACACACACAAATGTGTGCACATGCTTCATATATATCTCCTGCAATTAATACAGTTCAAGTTTTAAAAATCATGAAAGGCAAGAAAACATATTTATTCTTAATGAAGTCAGTATAAAAATTTAAAACTATTACAGCAGGTAAGTAGCAATCCTGCTATCTGTAACTAAGTCACAGTCAGAGGTTCATTTAGAGCCATTTAAAATTTTAGAATTGTTATTCAATGACACCTGGCAAGTCAAAATCTGTAATTTTCTGACTTTCAGAATTCCTCATTTTTTTAAAATTTTTTTGAGTATTTTTGTATTCTTTCAAATTAATATGAGGGTACAATTTTTAGGTTACATGTTTCTCATTTCCAGGGTAATGTTCCATTTGTAGAAGAGCCTCTCACCCAGCGGTTGCGTTATACACCCTCACAGTGTTCACGTCAGGTGAGATCCCACCTCATGCCCTCCCCCCCGCCACACCTCCTTCCCCTTCCCCACTTCTGCTTCCCTCTATTCTGGAACAGGACTATGATAGTGTTTTATTGTTCTTAGGAACATGTACTTGTTCATATATTGATTTCATGTTAGTATGGAGTACATTGGATATTTTTGTTTTCCATTCTTGAGATTTTTACTAAGAATGTATTTCAACTCCTTCCAGGTAAATGTAAAAACCATAAAGTCTCCATCTTTTTTAATGACTGATTAATATTCCATGGTATACATATACCTCAGTGTTTTGATCCATTCCTGGGTTGATGGGCACTTCGGTTGCTTCCACCACTTGGCAATTATGAATTGAGCTGCAATCAATATTTTAGTGCAAATGTCTTTGTGGTGAAACGATTTTTGTTCTTCTGGGTAGATACCTAGTAATGTGATTGCAGGGTTAAATGGAAGGTCTACTTTTAGATCTTTGAGGAGTCTCCATACTTCTCTTCAGAAAGGCTGTATTAGTTTGCACTTCCATCAGTAGTGTAGAACTTTCCTAATTCTTTGGAAATGAATTTAGATCCTGAATACCTCTCAGAATGATATTTATTGTTTCATGTATCTCTTTAAGATATGGCTATCTCTATGTGTGTAGCTTTTAAAACTGTTAATATTTCCTTTGCAATATGAAAAAAATAATATTATTTGGGGTTTTATGCATTAGAGTAGAACAGATTGATGCAGCTGCATAGGGACCATTCACTTTATGGAAGTAAAAGTTTCTGCTTCTAGGTTTCGAAAATCCAGACAACATCGATAAGAATTTACTGAGTTCATATTATTTGCCATACACTGTATTAGGTATGGGGCTTTCAGAATCATAATAAAAAAATTTTTCTTCTCTTCTGAGAACTCATAATATAATGAGTAAAAATAGATGAGTAGGCAAATTATTACCATATCATGTGAAAAGCATAATTATTATAAAATTGCAGGCATCAGTAGAGGCATATGGATGGGACTGGGAATTATAGGGACGTTTTTATAGGATAAGGATATGATTGGGGTCAATTGTGCTTAAAGATTCCAGTACCAGTGGTGGCACCCCTTTTGCTTATATAGATGAGACTAAGCAGAATATGTATTTGACACTCCCTTTGCTTTAGGATGTACTTCAAGAAAATTAACTTACACCTGACTGTGAGATTTTCATTTGGTTAGTAATTTCCTCTAAGTCCATATACGATAACATTGTCTGTAGATAGACTTAAATGTACCTCTGAAACATTTTCTGCATCTTGAAGTTTCTGTTCTTTATAATCCTATTCCTAGCCTATACTACAATTATTGTTTCTCCAGTTATACCCAATCTAATAGATTTGTGCAGGAATTAATGCTGCTTGGTTTATCCAGATTATTGCAGCTGGTCTTAGAATAAATATAGGTACATGATAGGATTGCACGCCTAATGAAAAAAGTAGCTTTCACAAAGGAAAAACAGCCCAAATAAAGATGATGCTTAAGTTCTATTATCGGGGAAAAGTCATCCCCAATTTCACCTTATAGTTCCTTTCTAATTTTTGAATGTATTAACTACAGGGAAAGATCTTTAGATATTGTTAATATACTTAGGTAAAGAAAAATAAACTATAAACAAATACTTAATATGTGCACTTCATTTGTCTGCTTATTAGAAGTACAGCATCCTTTTTCTTAAAGTTTTTTTGAAGTATAACAATAATTTCTGTATTTTAAATGTACAAAACCAGCCATTTTAGGTCATTTTCATTATCCCCAAAATATCCTTCATGCCTATTTGCAGTCACATCTTGTTTTTACTTGGCATTACTTTTATCCTAAAAGAAGTATAATAAAATATTATAGGCCATACCCAACTTGAAGACATAGTTCTAAAATTCAATTTGTATTCACATATTTGAAACTTGACACACCAAACACAACTCTTATGTTTATTGGGAACTGTATTATTTAGAGTACAGTCTGTAACAAAATGATCCAAAGTGTCTTAATTAAGACAGAAATCTTATTTCTTTCAAGTATAACAGGCAAGCAGTCTGGACTGCTAGGGGAGTTCTGCTGTCTTCGGCTCCTGATTTCCATGACTGAGTTTGGAGTTAAAGCTCCAGTGTCTTCATTTGACAGCTAACGAAGAGGAGGAAAGTATATCTCTAACTGGCAATAGACAAGACTTGCACGTTACACACATGGGGAGAAATAGTGGTGTCCAGCTAAAAGTGAAAGGGTCTATTATTAAAAGTGAGAACACAGGCAAGAACGAAAAAACAATAGCTGTTTATCCTATAGGCACATTTTCTCCAAAAATTAAAATTCAAGGATCAATTATTAAAATTCATCTTTGCTTCCTCCACCAGGCCCCTCTCATGCCCTTTCATTTTACCTAAGTTTATAAATAAAAAGAAGGACATTAAGAGATATTTAATGTGCATGTTGTTTATGTAGCATATGAGTGAAAGCATTTCTCCATGCTTTTATTGCATTTTCATTTAACTGTAGTAGGAAAAACTTAACAACTTGACAAAGTCAAAATCCATCGAGGGTCAACAAAGAGACAAAATGAAAGATAAACTGAACCCTAAAAATCTCCGTGTCAACAACCACATAGAGATGTCTGCTCAGGAAGTTGGGAGATATAGTAAATGGCTTGGGGGTAAGCAAAGATGTAGGGAATGAAATGTATATAGTGACAAATTTATATGTGCAGTATTGTTGGACATTGGATGTGTAATTTGTTGCAATTCACTGCCTACACTGGTAAAGATAGTTACCTCCAAGGAATTTTGGGAAAAAAAAATACTTTAACCTAATTTTCAGAAGAAAGACTATCATAAGATTCTATGAAAATGGCGAGGGTAGGGCTTTGTAAGGCAAATTGTTCCAGGTTTATTCTACGGACAGAAGGTAACACATTGAATGATTTTATGTAAGACTATAAGATTCCCTGTTTCTTATAAGATTATTTTGCCTTATGTGTTAAATAATTGGGGGGAGGGTAGAAAGGGAAATCAGGGCTAATGAGGCAGACTTGTAGATAGGAAATAGTATTGACTTGGACAAATGCCATAGATTTGGAGCAGGAACACATGTGGTGTAAGCATGAAATATATTTTGGATAGTTAAATGAATAAAAGATAAAAATGGGTTAGAGATTTGGGGAGGGAAGGTAAGGGAAAGGGAGAAATTAAGACTAATTTTTAAATGCGTTTGCATTGTTATAAAAGCAAGGAAGGCGGGGGATGGGGGGAACAAGCGTGCCAGGCAAAGGTTTAAAATCCATGTGAGCCAAGTAAAGGTGGGGATGTGATATATTAATAGATATGTAGAGATCTAGGCATCAGAGCAGGTGTGGGTATGTGAGTTGCAGCTTCTGAGGAGCAAACAGGTCTGAACATATATATTTGGAAGTTGTTGGAGAGCAGATATCATCAAAACCCTGTGACTTGAGGTTCTTGGAGTATATATAAGATGAAAAAGAGAAGAGGGTTCCAGTCAGACAAAGTTTTGAGGGTTCCAACATTTAGAGTGTAGCTAGAAGAGGATTTTGCAAAGAAAACTGTATCAAAGCCTCCAGTATGGGTAGGAGAAAAATAAAGAGGCTGCAGTCCAGGAATGTGTTAAATCCTGCTGAAAAGGAAACATTGCATTTAGCAACATAGAGGCCAGGGAACTCAAGTGAAAAGTTTTTTGGAAGCCACATTTGGATGGAAGCCTAACTGAGATAGGTTAAGGACCATTTCTTCACCCCACTTATGAAAAGAGAGACTCAAAAATTCTTTTCTGGTTGATTCAGTGGAAATTAAAATGGTAGCAATACTCACATTTTATACTTGAGGAAAAGGCAAAGTAATGGCAACACATGATTAAAGAGCCTCAATTCCAACTTATTCACTGGTTTCTTCCCTCCCCACCCTCCGATAACGGACCACAACACTCATGATGCTCATGAACATTTCTCAAGACAGGTTGATATGGACACAGTTGTCACCACATAACTGAGGGGGAAAGAAAAGAATATAAAGTAATGAATTACCTCTGTCTCATTCACGTTATCTAATTAGCATAATTTTTTAAACTAGAACACAGAGCACTTATTTATTAAAGACCATATAAACTTTTCGAAGGAGAAACGGTTTTTCCAAAAATGAATGTTTTAATATTCTCACAATGATAAAACCAGCAAAATAATCTTAACTTTAATTAGCTTAAGTAAGTTTAACAAACCATTCTTAAGTATATACTATGTTCTGGAATTCAAGTCCATGTTAGAAACAGAAAAGGCAAACAAACATAGATTCTGCTTTCAAAAAGTTCCTGGGCTTAAAAATTTAAAGGAATTTTTAGGCAATGTTAAAAGCAAAAGTGTGATGATATCCAAGTGTAAAAAGATTAGAGGATATTATGAATTACATATGAGATAATGAATTATGTGCGGCAGTATATCTTAAACAAGGGGTGGGTGCTGGGGCTCACACTTGTAATTCTAGCACTCTGGGAGGTCAAGGCAGAAAGATCCTTTGAGCTCAGGAGTTTGAGACCAGCCTCAGTAAGGGTGAGACCCCATCTCTAAAAAATTGTCAGGCATTGTGGCAGGAACCTGTAGTTGCAACTACTCAGGAAGCTGAGGCAAGAGGAATTCTTGAGCACAAGAGTTTGAAGTTGCTGTGAGCTATGACATGAAAACACTTTACAGAGAGCAACAAAGTGAGACTTTGTCTTAAAAAACAAACAAAAAAAAAATGGAAGGAAAGAAAAGGCTACCTATCTGAAAGCTCATCAAATTTTTTTTCCAAAACTTTTTCAGAGTACAAACATTAATTAAATTAACATGATAATTATTGGGCAATTGATTAGCTCAACAATGATATGTATTGCCTCAGATTGTCTTACTTGCTCTTCTTGTTAGGACACCAATTACAACTGATATTAAGCTAGCCAGCCATGCTGCAAATAATGAAAAGTTATTCTGGGGACTCTGAAACAGAGTCTAATTTGTTGTCAGGTGAAGTCACTTTCAGTGTTTTTAGTTAATGCTCTATAAAATGTTTTTGCTCAGTTATTGTTTTTCTTATATCACGATAGTGTGACAGAATTCTCACACATTTAAAATAATCACATTTAGGTTTCATCACAGTCATCAGGAAATTCTTTGATGGAAAAGTATAATTTTACTTTTAGCTGGGTGTTGTGGCAGGTGCCTATAGTCCCAGCTACTTGGGAGGCTGAGGCAAGAGAGTTTGCTTGAGCCCAAGAGTTTGAGGTTGCTGTGAGCTGTGATGCTACGGCACTCTACCAAGGGCGTGATAGTGAGATTCTGTCTCAAAAAAAAAAAAAGAAAGCATAATATTATTTTCAGCATTTAATACATTTAACTATTTATATCATATATATGTATGTATATAGAATCTCAAAAAATCATGTATTAATCCCTCTGCTGTCAGGAAAGATTGAACACTCAGTCTCTCATGCATCAGATTTCTTAAGTATGAGTCAGACACTGTCCACTGTATCTACTGACAAAAGACACATTAAACTCATTAAAGTTTCAATTCGACCATAGAGTGCGAAGCACCATCCTTCTCACAGGCAGCACTCTCTAAAGGAACCCCTGTCTGACTAAAACCCTGCCAATTTGATTTTCTCATTGTGAATGAGATTAGAAATCTACTTCTCTGAACTGCCTTTAGCATGACTGACTCTCACCTCACTTCAGAATTTGACATCATCTTGTGGCCTCAGTGCCAAAAAGGGCCACAATAACATTTATTTTAACATAGGGTGACCCATATTTTATTCTTCATCTTCATTTTTTGTTATTCCTTTTATTTTTCACCTAAAGTTCAGAGGACTACTTTTATCAGATATTATTTGAAGCCTTAAAGGAAATTTCACAAATTTTGCATTTTCTTTTTAAAGTTATTGATAAGTAGGTTAAAAAAAACTATGTTTTGCTTCATAGCAAAATAAGTTAACAATCATTTTAAATTTCACCTCACTCTTTTTTACTTGCAGGCCTTAAAACAATGAGGGATTAATTGAGCTTTTATTACATCTAATCTTACAGATAAATGGCACAATGAGCTTTCTATTTAAATACAAATCAAATAATCCCAGTTTAAATATTTTATAGCTAGAAAAGATCAAAGTGTCTATACTGACCACTTACCTTTAAGGAAAAGACAGGAGATCTTTAAATTACTTGTTCAAAATTACAGAAGTGTTTAATATTAGAATTTGTTTACTTATAAAAGCTCCATTATACCATAATATTCAGTATTTGTACAAAACTGCAAATAAACCTCAATAACCACAAAAAAGTATTCACTGTAACCTTAATGCCAGCTTTCCTAAAAGGGCTACTTAAAAGTAAGTAATATTCAGGTGCATCAAAATATCAGTAATTAAATCTCCTGAAAGACAGTTGTAATCTCAGTTTCCAGATATTTGTAGGGTAGATTTTTCCATTTCTTTAAGGATGGTCTTTCATATTTTTGGACATGTGTACTCCATTATTTGTGTTGGCAAGATAAAAATTTCCTGCTCGGTTTCCCAAATTATGTTTCTTTTCTGCTAATAAAGTGAATATATGTCATTATTAGTGTTGGTGAATTTTGAAAGGTGTCTAGATGGGAATTTCCATCATGATCTGCCCGGCCTTTCCGACTCCCTTTGACCTGTGCGTTCACACCGGGGCAAGAGAGGAGAGATGAGAAAACACAGGATCAGGCTGCCACCGTGTTTCCATTAACCCCAGTGGTCCCTTCCCAACCTCGGAAGTGCACAGAGTGAATGATGGCCCAAGTGGGGCAGGACCGATCGATTCTGTAATTTTTACTCACTGTTTCTCCTCCGCTCTAACTGGCTATTGATTGGATGAGCTAGAGATGGGTAGTGCCTCTGAGACCCGAGAACCACTCGGAGGAAATCCCCTCCCTCCACTTAGCTACACCTTCAGGCTCTTGTAATCATTCACTTTACAGAGGAAAATAAAACAAAACTTAACGAATTCATCTCGAGAGAAATTAATTTCATTCTCCAATGGAAATGTGAGCTCATTTTAATACTCAGGTAGCTTTAAGATTCCCATTATATATTTGAACTAAACAAAGCAAGCATTTCCTATCAGGGAAAAAACTTTTAAAGTGGGTATAGTTTTCTTAAGATGATTTTTATCTAATTTTATTCCTTAACACATCTGAAAACTGAAGCCTAGAATTAGTCACCCACTTACCCTAAGACTTGGAGTAACTCTGAGTAAACTTGGTTTTCTAGTTCTTATTCTAGTAACCTCTATCCTTGGAAATGTTTTCTTCTACCAGAGAGCCACAGAAAGACAGTCACTATTCTTGTTTTAGGTCTACTAAAGCCATGTAGGAACACCTGTAATTAATGTAACCGCTAATTCCTAGTGACTTCCTATAAATGTCAAATAGAGAAATGAAAAGAAACTAAGACTTTTCATTTCACAATACCAGGCCAATGTGCCAATATTGAAGCTTTCCCTCCCTCCAGAATCCCTGCTTTCTGAGCTCAGAAATGTCTCTAAGGTTTAAGAGAGTTTAACTCAAGAAATTTTTCCCATCTTACCTAAACTAACTAAAAACTATTGTTCTTAACCTCACCGTTCCCCTTTTCTTCCAAACACAAGTCATTTTTAGGCCACTTGAAGGAACAGAAAGTATCCCATGGTTTTTGAGAAAAAGTCATAGTGACTGACTTACTGGTTTAAGAAATTCAGATCAGTTGCAAAGACAGCACGGTCAGCTAATATCTACTGCTGGAGCAGAGGGGATCTCTGATCTAGGGGTAGTAGCAGAGGAAAATCTATAGAGATGAGATTCTTTGGGGATGAAAGCCTGGAGAGGTTCAATTAATGATGTTACCAGTCTGCAACAGGAAATCTTACGTGAGTGTCACTAGGATTTTAATAAGTTCTCCTAGGTCAGTGGTTCTCAGCAAGAGGTGATTTTGTTTTCTGGAAATTTATCCTGCCAGAGAACATCTAGCAATATTTAGATACATTTTTTTGTTGACACCACTTGGGAGAGGTGCTACTTGAAACAAGTGGGTAGAGGACAGGAAACATCCCACAGTGTGCAAGAATACCCCCTCATCAAAGAGTTGTGCAAGCAAAAATACTATATTTCTCAAACTGAGAAAATCACTCTAGGCCACCGGCTACTTTATATGGATTTTGGTAATTCTGTCATTTTTTGAATGATATCTTGTATTTCACCCAACAAATTATTAATTCAGACAGAAAAAATGGTTTGGAGAAAGAGTTTCAGTTTCTTTTTTCTTTCTATAGGAAACTGACCAATTTTTGATATTTAATTTTTCTTACATCATAGAGTAGATTAGAAGACTGTAGGAAGATTTAGAGAAAAGTCAACAGGTCACTCAGAGTCTGAAAGTCATAATTAATACTTGTGAACTGTGGTTTGTCTCTTGGACATTTAATTCATTTTTAAATAATTAATTTAGTTATTTTTTGGTGGTTGTTCAGTTTTTGGAAATGGGAATATTGCACTATAATGAATTTCTTTGGGGTTTTTTGGAAATGGGAATATTGCACTTACTTGCTCTCCTTGCAAATTGACAGATCATGTGACTAGTTCTGACCAATTAGCTAAGGACACAGGTAGTAGCAGAATTTAATCACTTATTGGAGATTTCTCAACTCTCTTTGTGCCCTGCTACTCTGACGAGCAAACTTCTAAATAGTACAGTTTTCATCCTCATAATGAAACAATATAGATTTTCTGTTTGAAGCCACTGAGACTTTGAACTGTGTTTTTTCAGCCTAATCTCAATTTTTATGACAAATATAATGATTAGAGCTGTACAATGGGTAATTTAGATGTGCTAATGCAATTCCATCCAAGGTAAAAAGTTAATTTAAATTGAAAAATTTAAAATACTATTAACAGCAACTAGAAAAACTATGTCAATTCAAACCCCACTGTATACCAGGTAATGTGCCTGCTTTCATTTCCTAGATAGTTACTGATTATTAACCCTCCAACTCTCCACATGCTAGGCACTGGGACAATAGGATGCTTCCAAAGGTCAAAGCTTTTATCAGCATCACCCAGAAAGGCTCAAAGCTTTAAGCTCCACTTCGTGAGAGACTTTCTCTGCTTTGTTCACTGTGAATAGTCAGCACGTAGTAGGTTTTAATGAACATTTGTTGACTATATTAATAAATAAGGACTTTAACAATCCTTTAACAGTTCAGGAAACTGTAGGCATTTTCGCTGTCAACTGGATGAGAGTATGTGTATTTGGGGGTTAGTTTTTGTTGTTTTTTTTTTTTTCTTCTTTTTTTCGAGACAGAGTCTCAAGCTGTCATCCTGGGTAGAGTACTTTGGTGTCACAGCTCACAGCAACCTCAAACTTTTGGGCTTAAGTGATTCTTTTGCCTCAGCCTCCCAAGTAGCTGGGACTACAGATGCCTGACACAACAACCTGCTATTTTGTTGTTGTTGTTGCAGTTGTCACTGTTGTTTGGCAGGCCCAGGCTGGGTTCAAACCCACCAGCTCTGGCATACATGGCTGACACCCTACCCACTGAGCTACGGGTGCTGCCTGGGGGATAGTTTTAATAGGTAAATACTATTTCTGAGAGAGGGAGAGAAGTCTCAAAAAAATCATTCATAAAACTAGAGTCCCTCTCTGATACTTTGGGGATACTCACTGTCTGACTCCAGAAAATTGTGATCTGCTGGATACACAAGTGCCTAATACTGCTGGAGCTGAGAAAGATGTGGAGATGGAAGTGAAGGTTTCACAGGGGATATTCCAATGTTGCGGCCCCCATTGGAACCACTATGGCAAAACATAATGTTTTAAAAGGTGGCTATCCTAGCCCTGTTATCCACTCCGAAAACACTGTATAGTAAATTTGACAAAACTAAGAGTAATAGCAATGAGTCTGTGTGTGTGTGTGTGTACATGTAGGAGCACAGACGGAAACCCACCTGGTCTTGACAGGAAATTAGGTGGGTGCGTCCTCCTCCACCTGTAATCTTAGGTACCAGCTAATGTGCTCTGTGTAGACACTTGGCCCACAGAAGATGACTGCAACTAGTGTTTCAAAGAGAAGCAGTGACAGAGTGAGGAGAGAAGAGACAGTGTCTTTAAGAAGACCATTTGATTAGATACTAAAAGAAATATTCCAACAGGTACTTCTGGGTCGTTGAAACGAGACGTTTGCTCTTCTACTGGCTAAAATTATGGACCCCTTAGAGACGTGAACAGAGGTGCCATTAGAGGGAAACTACAACCAAGTGAGAAAGTGGGAGGTGATGACTTGCATGGTGTCAGTTATGGAAAAATAAAGCCGTTTTATGCCTCACTCCAAGTCGAGAAACTTAAGTTAGTCTCAAAGAATAAGATATGGCCCTTGCTTAAGAGATGCTTACATCAAGTAAGGTGAAAAAAGACAAACATTTCAACCTGATATAAAAGCCGGGTTATGGGAATGCAAAATCCACAGGGGAGCTCAGGGTATTTACGCTTAGACTGGGGAGACACCGGGAAATTTCCTGAGAGGTGGGAATGGTGAGAACTAAAGTTTTAAGGATGAATAAGAGTTAGCCAGGCAAAGAATGGGAGGAAGTGCATTCAGGGCAGTTAAGCAGCATGAGCTAAAGCACAGAGCTGTGAAACAGCATGGTGCATGAGAAAAACAGCAAGTCATTTGATTTCAAGTGCACAAACTAAGAGGCAGGACAAGGTAGGAGATGCAGTAAGAGAGTTAGATAGGTCAATGGAGGGCTCCGTGGTGGATAATAGCCAAGATTTTATAGGCAACAGGGTTCCACTGAAGAGTTCAAAAGCATACAAGCAATGTGATCAGATTTTACTTTAGATACAATATTAATGATAATTTCATGGAAGACGAATTGGAAGAAAGAAATACTCCAGGCAAAGAGAGAAGTTTGGCACCAAATAGGCTAGAAATGAGGAGAATCTACACCAAGGGAATGACAATGCTATGGTTTGTGGAAAGATGATAAATGTGTAAATAATTTAGTATGCAAGTTAGTAGATTACCTGGAAGTTGGGGTAAGGAAAATAAATTTTGATATTATATTCTAAATTTTGTACATGGGTAATTGTCCTTGAGAGGTAGAGTAGCCAGATGGGAACCATTGATATGGAAAAGATAACCTGAGGATAAACTTGAGGTAACACTGAAGATATTTAGCAGGAAGTTGAACATACAAATTGGAACCTTAGTGAAGGTAGTGGCATTAGAAATACATAATGAAGAATCATAATCTTTGGTTTGTAGCTGACACTAGGTAAGTGGGGGAAAAAAGTCTTCATGAAGTGTGCGTGGAATGAGAATAACCAGGGACCAATGCCAAGGGACATTTAAGGAGTGAGGGGAAGAAAATAATACATTGGAGTTTGAGAAAGACAAGACCAAGAAATTGTTTCTTTCCTGGTTACCTAGAAATGGCTGGTAATATTGCCAGTGTTCTACTAGGTCAAAAAAAGATTAAAAAATAAACAAACAAACAATAACAGGCTTGTGACTTGGAAGTCATTGGTTACTTACTCTGATAAAAGAGTTTCTGTGAAACGATAAAGGATAAAAGTGTCAGGGTATTGAAGAATGAGATGTAAGGAAAGGGTATCTCATTTTAAGGAACATGCTGGTAGAGGGGAAAGAGGAATTCAATGGAAAAAGGGGGCTTTAACTTTATTTTTAATTACTTTTTTTCTTAGAAGAAGGGTTTGCTTAGATGCAGATTATACATGTTTGAAAGCTACAGAGAAAGGCAAGAAAAAGGCAGAAGCAAGAAAGGATGGAACTGATGAACTAAAGCCCTGACGGATGTTTAGAAAATAAAGAATCGATATCTGCTTCCCAGTTGGCCTTGAAGAGAAGTACACACTTCTCCCAGAAGGCAAGGGGAGTACAGAAGAGGTGAAGGTGAAGGGCAGAGGGGCAAAAAGTCCATGTTGCACGAGTTCGAACTTCCTAATATAGGAGTTTCGCTAGTGAGAGGAAGGATGAAAGAGTGGAGAGGCCTTGAGGATAAAGGTGGAATAGATGCTGAACTAAGTGGAAAAGAGAATTGATCAAGGACGCAAATGATTGTCAAAAGATCTGAGAAACTAACTGTGACTGAATATATACATGGTGGCACTTCTTTAGCAGTGCTGGGCCTGGCAGCCTTATAGTGGAGAAAGTGGATATTCGGATTAATTCAAGATTGAAATTCAGTCAGTCAGTTGTTTGTAAAGGTAAGGGTGCAAGACATGAGTTTGTTGATGAAATGGTTCAAGTGATAAGCAATGGGTTGCAGGTGAGGGAGCAAGACGGCAAGCCTTGGGATGTGTAGCTCAGCTAGGAGAAGAGTGCGCAGTGGGATCAAGTGACTGGGTGTTTCTCTAAAACCGGTCAGCAAGGGGACTGGGAGTGGAGATTAGCACTTAGAGTTCAGACGTGGACGGATTTTAGTTCAGCTTCAATGCATGGCCATTGGCTGTGCCAAATATATTTTTGTGTCCATATTATGACAACAAAACTGATTTAGGCAGATTAAATGTTTTTTTCTGAGTTTAAACGGCGACAGTAGACATGTAGTACTCAGCTCTGATGCAGAGTTTTTCAACTTCAAACCTTCCATACTTGTATTACCTAATATTGTCCTCCACAGTTTGACTTTTCAGACACTGAAATAAAGGAATGCACTTTGGCTTATGTGAGCTTGAACTGTTTTAACCTGTAAAAGTATCGATATAATTTGGATCATCAATTGTTCAATTTACTTTGTTTCATTCTGTTCATAGCTGTGAATGTTCATGTCCGGTTGCTTTGGGTCTGAGGGATTGATTTGGGAACATCTTTAAATATTTTAGTGTCTTTTTTCATTATGAAGTTTGAATTGGTTTCAGGATTACATATAATTGGAATAGCAAGATGCAAAAAGCAAGACATTTTACTTCAAATTATGCAATGGCATAAGTAGGTTTATTTATGTTTGTTCAAAAACCTTATTTAACTGAATTACCCAAATGCTCTTCTTGTAGAGCACCTACTGATTCTTTATAAAATCCCAAGAATCAAATTAATGAGTCCATTCAACTTTTTAGATAATTATTATAGAAAGGCCCTCAGCTTAATGACAAAAGGCTGGATCAGAACTTTTACTAACGAAAGAACAAAGCTTGTTTTCCTTAGTGACAAAATATAATGTTCTTAAAATCAACACTAAAATTCACATTCAGTTTAAATGAATGTTTTTAAAAAGTTGTTTCTTTAGCTTAATCTTCTGTTGCTTTGGTTATAGTTTCCCAAATTCTACATGTTCTTATATTTTGGGGTTGCTTTAAAATTAGCTTCTATAGCAGTGTACTTCAGCAAAAGGGATATTAAATATGTATTTATTTTATTACAAGGTATGTTTTGGACTTGTTTGTGGCATTATTGTATTACTTGATGGTTTTCATAACATTTCCTTTGTACTGGACTGTCTGTTTTTGGTTAATTTAGGTGCTGTGATCCCAATAAAAGTAACCCATTAGAAAAATGTTCTGAAACCAAGTTGTTATTTATTTATTTATTTTTTCATGGCATTTATAGCCAAAACGCATTCTCCAATTTAAATAAAGTTCTTCATCTTATAGATTAAATCATGTATAAAAAGAAAATGCAAAAACATGGTTAAACCTTTAAATATTAGGTCATTTAAAATCCATTCTTGCCTTCCTGCCCATGACTACATCTTTTTTCAGACCTGTCACCCATTTCATTTAAGCACTTAGCTCTCTTCTAATGAATGAATTGGCATTTCATATTACCTTATTATCCTATAAAACAAAATGCATACTCAATAACATTAACGGTAATTTCTCATAAAGACACATTATCGATCCGGGAGCTACCTGTAAGCATTGAAAATTGCAGCCTGCACACAGAGCCTTTCACATCTGGGCCTGAAGAATTAAAGAAAAATTAAATTTGACAGCAGTAAATTCACAGGCACAATCTAGGCCCCAATTTATATGCAAAATGAAATGCTTTATGAAAATTTCTTCTATTTTCTCACGGAGATTTGGGAAAAGATTTCGCTAGATGCTTCTTTCTTTAATATGCCTCTACTTAAATATTACACTGCAGTCACTGCAGACTCTCTTTGATGTATAAATAATCAAGTTAAATTATATGCAGCAAGGAGACTAGTGCTCTGCCATTCTTATTTTACAAAGTAATTTCTACCCTAGAGGGTCAAATTTCCCTGACAAATTCTTAATTACTATGTTGCAACAGAAGCAGAATCTATTTGTGCATAAATCCCGGGCATTCCCATGTGGCAAATAACTAATATTACCAACCATTTCACTTGGCCTGTTCACTGAACTCCATAATTAGATAATACTTTTGATGATGGTACATTTGAAGTCTTAATCCATTTAATTTTTTATGAGATTTCTTTTATTTTAATAGGGATATGTTAGTGACCACTGCCTATTTAAAAATCATTAAAATTCTGTCCACAGCAGTAATAAAGATTAAAGATCACTAATATGGCATTCATAACCTTGCTGGTTTTCCAGAAATCCAGGGCTTAAGGTAAATGTTAAAGGTCATTTAATATGTTAGTCACTAATTATAATCCCGGGTAATAGGTTCCTTTTCTAATTATCATGGTATAAAAGTTCTATTGTTTGGGTCTGTGCTTCTGATTTTCATATTTGGCTTTTTGGGGGGTGAGTAATCCTGGAATTAAGCTCCCAAACATTGATGAAAGTAGGTAAGGCTTGGTGATTAACTGGATAAAAGCTTATATTTGAATGCAGTATGTTATCCTCCCTTGAAGTTACTTACAAAAGATGCAGCATTTTTTTCTAGGACAAAGTTCAGGGTAAAGGTCATTGTACAATTAATGCATCTATATTTTAATATCAAGTTATGACAAATTTGACAACAGCCTTTTGGTACTTCTGCCAAAACATTAAGAAAAAAGCTTAAACAATCTGGAAGAAAACGAAAGATATTTCTAAAAAGGGGACTAGATTTTGTCTGTCTTTTATTCTGATTACAAAAGTGCCAGTGTATCTAATTCACTTGACAATAAATTGCCCACCCTTTGTTTAAACATACACACATACACAATTATACACATAACACCCTGCAAGCTAGAACACGTGCCTGAGAAAAAACTAGCTCCCTTCCCCACTAATAGCATGAGCTACGATAAGCTAAAGCCACCGTGGACTGATCTCAATTCAGTAATATTTTGGCCATTACTTTTCACCAAATTCAGACTCTCCTGTCATTTTTTGATTAGTTATACAACAGTTTTGAAATTATTATCTATCATTACTCACAAAATGTTCATCTTTTGAGTTACTTCATTAGCATATGTTTCTCTGAGTATTCAGTGTCCCGTGTTTTAAAAATGATTTGCATTCCCTACGTCTTCACCTTCCTTTATTCATCCACAGGTACTTCAATCTCTACATTTGTCCTTGCAGAGAATATTTTGACAGTCACTAATGTAATATCAAATGTGTCTTAGATTTTTAGAACGTGTAAAGAACCATAGGTTATTTTATAAGAGCTCTATCAATAGATGTACTTTTATTACTTAATTCATAATTATTTATTGACATTTGCTTCGTGACAGACACATAAAGATCCCTTCTATCATGAAACTTTTATTCTACTGTCAGGAGATATATAATAGACAAAATAAATGTGTCTATTATATATGTATATATGTATGTGAATATAATGGTGTGTAGATAGGTGTATATATATATATATATATATATATATACTTATAATGTTAAACAATTAAAAGTATTTGCAAGCAAAACTAAAACACAGGAAGAATGTGCACAGTTAATGATTGATGATTAGGAATCAGGAACAGAGTTATTATCTTAATTTGAATAATAACAGAAAGACTCATTAAGAAAGTGGTATTTGAGTAAAGTTTGGTAAAGGTGACTCAGGTACAGAGCAAACAATGGGTATAAAGACTGAGGCAGAGGCATACTTGGCTTGTTTTAGGAACAATGTGAAAATGAATATGGTGGGAAAGAAGTGAATGAGAGGTAGGATATTGGCTCAGTGTGGTAACACATGCCTTTAATCCTAGCACTCTGGAAGGCAAAAGTGGGTGGACTACTTGAGCTCAGGAGTTCCAGACCAGCCTGAGCAAGAGCAATACTCTGTCTCTTCTAGAAAAAGAAGAATTAGCCAGGCATTGTGGCAGTTGCCTGTAGTCCCAGCTACTCGGGAGGCTGAGGCAGGAGGATCACTTGAGCCCAAGAGTTTGAGGTTGCTGTGAGCTATCACACCATGGTACTCTAACCCGGGGCAACAGAGTGATACTATTTAAAAAAAAAAAAAAGAAAGATAAGATCAAGTTCAAAAAAGAATTGGGGTCCTGTTATGTGTGGCCTTTATGCTTCTTTATATTCTTAAGATAGAGTTCATATGAGTATTTAAAAAGTGTCATAAGTCTGTTTGGGTTTAAAAATGATAACTCTGGCTTCTAGATTGAAAATATTCCAACAGGGCTACAGAGATGAAGAAGGGAGACCAGTTAAAGGAGCTTCGAAGATCATCCAATAAAAAGATCATTGTGCACTGATCAGGGGATCCTTTTGGAAATCGAAAGTCAAGCTTTATATAAAGGATGGCCACCCTGCATTTTTAAATTAAAGCAATAAAATGACAATTTATTAGATATGTGTTGTGAGAGAAAGAAAACTATCAATAATGCCACTAGCAGTTTGGTCTTTCGTAACATAGATCTCATTTGTAAACTCAATAAAAGCATTCCCAGTTCATAGTGGAATCAACTGCCTGAATGAAGTGGATTGAAGGAAAAAGAATAAGTAAGGAGAAGGAGAAAATGGGTAGTAGTTAAAAGAAAATATAGGCTTAGGAAGTTTTCTCTTTAAGATGGAATAAATTGCAGTATATATGTACAAGGTACATTTATGAGATGATCCAGTAGACAAAAAAATTAATGCTCACTTGGAACTAATGGTTATGAATTTAAACTGAGACTGTGAAGGATGGCCAAGTTCAGAGCATCCAAAGTAGTTTACGTCAAGAATACCATTTAGCTATGATTGGAATTTTGCAAGCAGAACAGATAAATAAAACTTCAGAGGTTGACAATATTTGCACAAAAAAGATCATAAAGATCACAAAAGATATAAAGTGGGGATGTAATGCTGAATTTAGACTGGACAGGAATAGTGAGAGTAGGACTCACCTATTCTTAGGTAGGCAGTACCTTATCCTTGAAAGAATGTGATATACAAATGCACAAATTTATTATCTTTTCCAGTAGGATAATTTTCTCATAAGGGGGAGAAATAATAGAACTGGAGGAACTATGACAACGCAAAAAATTGAAAGTAGAATCACAGTGGTAAATGAGAAGTTGAGAGAATAACAGAGAATCAACTGAAGGTATGAGTGCCATGGCAGACTCCCCAGAGAGTCGAAAACTATGAATTGGGCATTGAATTTGTGAACTGAGATCACTAAATCAACACAAAGCCAAGCGACAGTTGATAATGGAGGTTGGGTTCAAACAGGGCTGGCTCAATGTGTGTGTGACCTGTGCAGGTGCACATGACCCTGTGCTAAGACTGGCCTCATAATTAGTTTAATGCTCTGTTCTTGCAGTTGTTGAGACTTAGTAACTTTTGAATAAAGGCGTTTTGTGGTGTCCTGGTGAGTGAAGGATCCACCCCCTCCTCGAAATTGGTTTGGACACTGACCTATGTACCAGCAGAGTATTAAAAGGTGTTACACAAGTAATGAGGGTTTCTGGAGAGATTGTGGTAGGCTCCCAAGCAGGTTCAAAAATGGCTTGAATGAATGAGGGGAAAATGGCTTTGGTTCCCACTTGGTTGAGAAAAGTCTATATGAGAATATCTGCATGGGAGCTGTGTTTGACTGGTTTGATCTTTCCCACGTGGTAAAAAGGAAGAGAACAAAAGCTTTCTTATTGGCTTGTTCTGGGGCTTAAAAGCTATTGAGCAATTAAAGATTAAAAATGCAGTCAGATACTTTATTAAGAAGAGTCTCTGGGATTTCCACTTGCACTAACCCCATAAATGATGTATGTGGCCCTGGTTTTACATAGGCAGATACTGAAACACAGTTTGCGGTGCAAACTTTTTGTTTTATGAATTAACTACTGTGAAGGAAAGAGAAGAAAGGAAAATGGAAGGGAGAGATCAAACTGACTTACAGACCCAGCAAAGCTGATATGCATTATCTATATTCCCTCTATGGGGCAATATGCCCACACTTTTCTATTCTCATGTACTCACTCATGGATGTGGAACTGCACACCCCTCTGGCTGAGGGGCAAATTCTTCTCTGAAGAGGGATGAATGAAGGCTTATCTCTCTCCCTACCAGAGTAATTATTCAGTTTCTTGATAGTTGTTGTAGGTTTTGATCACTGGTAGAAAAACAATAGTTTTAAATTGGCCAAGGTATGTTTCCTACTCTTTCAGGGTCTTAACATGGTGTTACTGATCTATAAGGCATGGGCATTTTATTTTTCTCAAATTATATGAGGTAGTGAGCTTTCTATTTAAGCAGTTCTTGTTTTATAATGTCATCTACAAGCTTTCACAAGGTTTTGTGAAAATAAATATACGTGTATTGAACATTCTCTGTATCTCAGAATGTCTTTTGTTACAAATGAAAATATAAAGAAAGTCTGAATCCTCACCCAGGTCACCAGTGATAAAATATGGTCTCAGTTTAGTTAGTCCATACATGTATAGCAACTCAAGTGCCCCGTGTACATGGAGCATAGGTCTTTCAGCACAAACTTAAAATTCTTTTAGTGAATAGAAAGTGAAATAAACAAACTCCAGGTTTGAATGATGAAAGCCTGAAACTTGCCTCAAAATCTCTTATAAATCAGGCTGCTATGCAATCTCATGATGTTTCTAGAAGCCTGAAAAGAAAGATCCATTTCATCATAATATATAATATTGTCTATATTTCTTTCAGGTTCCCATTTTTTAAACTGAAGTCTTAAGATAGTGTTGGATGCTGAAAATTTAAACGTTTTCATCACCTCGAGTTCTGCAGCTGTTCTTTGGGGTTTTTTTTTTAATAGTGCTTAGTGTCACACAGGCAAACTCTGCCCAAATTATACAGAGACAGATTTGTCATTCCTCGTCTCTGAAATAGCTCACGACACACTTAGCAATAGAAGGTGTCTCTATTTGTATTTATGTGGAGATTGGAAATGCTAAATAAAACTGTATATACAGTCTTGATAGGGATCTTTAATAAGAAAATGATCATTTTAGAATCTGATCTTAAATCTTTCCTTTTTCTATTTATATTTTGGATATTTTAAAACTCATGAAAATAAAGGAAACCTTTAGTTCCCTGATCTTTGAAATAAGCTAAGATCTTACTTGGGTATCCAACACCACAGTGCATGGATATTTGAAAATGTCAAAAACAAATAATACAACTTACTGTTTTTTCCAGTTCTTTCTTTTTACTCTCTGTTACTGTTATTTAACCCCCAAAGGGTGCTCTGATTAATTTGTTCAAATGTGAGTTCAAATATAGCTCTAATAAGAGACTCAGGGAAGGACTTTTCCTTCTTCACATATAAGCAATTTTTGGCATTATATTTATCAAATCCCCATTCTTTAGTTCTTTCTAAGTCTATTTCAAACTATTTGGGGTCATGGCTATCCAAATGGAGAGAGAGGATAAGTTTAATTGGTTGGATAATTGCCAAGTTGCTGTCTTGGCCACTAAGAGTGAATTTCCATTTCCTTTAGCCCTATAGGGTGTCTACTTTCTGGTGTTGAAACAATGTATGAAAGCCACCTAAGAGTTCAAGGATCTGTGGCCCATAGTTAATTTCATTATTTCCAGGTGTAAGTTGCTCTTGGCTCCATGAGAAAAATGTAACCATAAAGACATATTTAGAATTAGTAGAGATATTAATATGCCTGCTTCTCCTACAGTGTAAAGCTCCACTTAGCACAGTTAGCTCAGGTTTCTGGGAAAACATCCTAGGAGGTAAAGCTGGAGTCTGAACTTCCCACTGGCCAGTAACTGCTGCATACTTAACTTTTACTTGTCCCATTTCATGAAACTGCTCCTGACCATGAACAACTTCTCATTTGGTTCTAGTGAAGGCTGGGTGATCCCATCTGGTCAGCTGGAATAAACTTGGTCAATAATCCAGAGAAAGAGAATTTGTTAGTAGCTATGGCTATGTGGTGGAACTTAACGTAGACACTACCTTTAATGCCATATTGGGGCTTATCTTACAAGGCAGCCTGATACTTGCCCAACTGACCACCTTTTAACCAATAGCTCCCTTTCTGTTCCAGCAATGGTAAAACATCATGCATAGTGTGGACTGTTTTAGGTTGTTTGAATGTGAACTTTTCAGCTTCTTGGAGGATATCACAAGTAGCAGCTACTGCTTTCAGACAAGTAGGCAATCCTTTTGTCGCTAAATATAATGCTTAGAGAAATTAGCTATAGGTCGCTTCTAAATTCCTTCAAGTTTTTTGCAATACCTCAACTTCAATTCCTTGACTTTCCTGAATGAACAAATAACAAGGCTTGTATAATAGAGGTCCAGTGTGGGGGCAGTTATTGCATTTTCCTTTTTTTTTTTAACAAGTGAACAGTATATTGAGGATTAAACAAAGGTATGATGTGATACAGTACAAGCAAGACACTCAAGATAGGTATAATAGTACTACTCACACAAAAAATTAAATTTCACCTCAAAAAAAACACAAGACAAAAGAGAAAGCAATTTCACTGTTATAAAATAAGATATTTCATGCAAAGTATTAACTCTGCCACCCCAAAGCCCAACCTTCCAACAAACAAAAAACTATCAGGTAATACTGCTATGCTAACATATTAACCACAGTATAATCATTCATAGAAAAACAGTAATTAAGCAATGAATTAAATGAAATAACAAAGTTTGAACTATCATAAACTCATAGACCACAATGATTTTACAAAACAAGCAATTCCAGAAATCCATAAACAATAAAAAAAGAAGAAATATTTCAATATCATTCTACTTGATCTGGATACCTGGTATTGAAATTGGAGAAAATATATTTTTATAAAGGGAAATTAAAAACATGTTTCACTTATAAATGAGGATGTAATATCCTAAACAACATATTGAGAAGTTGAATTAAAAAATTAATATTTAAGTAATGTACTTTGGTCAAAATTGAATCCAATTTATATGAAAGTTAGTCACTATTTTCTTTTCTTTTTTTTTTATTTTCTTTCCCTCCCCACCTCCCTCCTTCTCTGTCTGCTCTCTCCGTCTCCCATGCCTCACTGTGTCATTGTCATTAATTGTCCTCAAATCAAAGTTGAATACATAGGATTCATGCTTCTCCATTCCTGTGATGTTTCACTAAGAATAATATGTTCCACCTCCATCCAAGTTACTACAAACGCTG
>CAUYRH010040760.1:0-23638 GCA_963574655.1 Perodicticus potto
GCCCCAACCTTCCCTGACCCCTACCTACCCTTGCCCCTTTCCCCATATTATTGTGTTATAGTTGGCTTATACCATTCATAGGACAGCTATAAATTAGCTTCATAGTAGGGCTGAGTACATTGGATACTTTTTCTTCCATTCTTGAGATACTTTGCTAAGAAGAATATGTTTCAGCTCCATCCATGTAAACATGAAAGAGGTAAAGTCTCCATCTTTCTTTAAGGCTGCGTAATATTCCATGGTATACATGTACCACAATTTATTAATCCATTCGTGAATCAATGGGCACTTAGGTTTCTTCCATGACTTAGCAGTTATGAATTGGGCTGCAATGAACATTCTGGTACAGATGTCTTTGTTATAATGTGATTTTTGGTCTTCTGGGTATATATCTAGTAAAGGAATTATAGGATAAAATGGCAGGTCAATTTTAGATCTCTAAGTATTCTCCAAAAATCCTTCCAAAAGGAACTTATTAGTTTGCATTCCCACCAGCAGCGTAGAAGCGTTCCCTTTTCTCCACATCCACGCCAACATCTCTGGTTTTGGGATTTTGTCATGTGGGCTAATGTTACTGGAGTTAGGTGATATCTCAAAGTAGTTTTGATTTGCATTTCTCTGATGATTAAGGATGGTGAGCATTTTTTCATGTGTCTATAGGCTGTGCACCTGTCTTCTTTAGAGAAGTCTCTCTTCATGTCTTTTGCCCATCCTGAGATGGGATTACTTGTTCTTTTCTTGCTAATATGTTTGAGTTCCCTGTGGATTCTGGTTATTAAACCTTTGTTGGAGGCATAACCTGTAGGGGGAATTCTTTGTAAAAGCCATTCTTGTGGGATAATTCAATGAGAAACAAGAACCTGTAAGCATACTCATTAACACATCAACTACCGTTTCATGCAAATTAGCAATCCCGACTACAACATCCATTTAATGTCAAATAGGGTATAATCTTATGCAGTGGTAAAAATTAATTCCGTAGACATTTTCTCTAGAGGTTTGGGCCATATGTTGTTTTTAACAGCTTGAAGACTTTGCATTTTTTGATTCTATCCTATAATTCCTGTGATAAATTGACTGTCCTATGCATGGATGTCACTGTGGGTTGGGAAACAGTGTAGTACTGTGAGCCAGGGTCTCTGAAGTCTGACTAGCTAGTTCCTCTCCCAACAGCACCAATAACTAGCACAGCATCTTATTTCTTCAGCTAAAACAGCAGGCCTCAGTCCCTTCCCTTGCACTCCCCGTCAGCCTTCCTCGCTTTAATTTTATTCCTTGCACCGATGAGCTACACTGCGTTGCCATCTCTGCCCCATTAGACTGCAAGTCCTGGGACGGAAGGCTCCTCATAGCCTCCTCAGCCTTCTGGTACATTGTTGGTTGGCTAATATTTGTTCAAAGAATAAATGGGCTAATCTGTACAATTAGGATAATATGCTTACTTGCCTAACAGAGTTGGTATTATGTGTTAATCTATGCAAAGCACTAAGAATAGCACTTGCATATAGGAAAGTTCAATAGTTGTTGTTATTATTCATGAGTATTCCTAAGAAGTTTGTTCATTAAATCTTGGGTATTCATTTAGATTGCATCCATATTTAAAATTCTTTTCCTTTTAGGCAATGAATTCATTACAGTTTCTCTTTCATTTGCTAAGCTAGAAGTCATCATTAGTTTCCTGACGGCAATTTCGCCTTGAATTTGTTCTGTCAAGAGGAGAAAAGATAAGGTAGTAGATTCACTTGCTGGGATAAGATAGTTGTTCACTGAGGATATGAGAGAAACTCAAGTCTAGTGTCAAGGGCATGGAGTTTAAAGTGTATGGGAATATTTTTTGTTAATATTTTTCATGCTTCTATTATTAATTTAATCATTCATTTATGGTAGTAAAAATTAACCAGAACAAAACAATTCTGTCATTACTTAAACACAGGAAATTCCAATGTGCAGGCTCTTTTTCTTGTTTTTTCTAAGGGTAGGGACATCTAACCTTCAGATCTTACAGAAGGCTACACCTTCACTCTCTGTCTTTCTAGGATCTTGTTCATGTCCTTCAAGCATGAAGTCCTTGTCCTGGTCAACTGCTGAGTCGCTCTGCAGGTTCTGGGAACCTGGCATTCTGGTGTCTTCTCTGCTGAGCCGCTGAGATGGTTGGGTTTCCCATACAGGCACGCTCCTTTCTCTTACCTCTCTGAACTTTCCCCCTTTTACTTGACTGAAGATATGTAGAAATGCTACTAATGTGTGTACAGTGCTTTTTTAACCTGAGGCATTGCTGACTTTATCAAGTCTTAGAGTCTTTTGATAGACTTCTTGGGATTTTCTAGGTACAAGATCATATCCCCAGGAAAAAGTGATAGTTTGACCTCCTCTGTCTGATCTTGATAGCCTTTCTTTCTTTCTCTTTCCTGATTGCTCAGGGTAGGACTTGCAGAAAGCAAGGCCTCTTGAACTGAGCAGTCAGCCAAGTTGTGAAGGCAAAGGAAAAGCTCTTGAAAGATTAAGACCACTATTACAGTGAACACACAAATGATAAGAAAGTGAAAAGTTTTAGTGGTCTAGATAGAAGACCAAGTCAGATACAACATTGCCTTAAGCCAAAGTCTAATCTAGAGCAAGGCCCCAACTCTCGTCAATTCTGTGAAAGAAGAGACAGGTGAGGAAGCTGGGAAAAAGCTTGAAGCTGAAAGAGACTGTTTCATCACATTTAAGGAAAGAAGCTGTCTTTATAACATTAAAGTTCAAGGTGAACTCTGGAGTTCAAGACTGGCCTGGGGAAGAGTGAGACCCTCTCTTACTCAAGGTAGAAAAATTAGCTGGGCACGGTGGCACACTGCTGCAGGAGGCCGAGGCAGGAGCATCATTTGAGCTCAGGAGTTTGAGGTTGTAGTGAGCTATGATGGCACCACTGCACTCTAGCTGGGACCGCACAGCAAGACTCTGTCTCAGAAAAAAAAAGTGTGAGGTGAAACAGCAAATGCTGATGTTGCAGCAAGTTATCAAGAAGATCTAGATAACATTTCAACATGGATGAAAAAGCCTTATATGGGAAGAAGATGCATCTATGACTTCAGGTCTAGAAAGAAGTGAATGCCTGGTGTCAAAGACTCAAAGGACGGTTGGACTGTCTTGTTGGTGGCAAATGCAGCTGGTGAATTTAGATGAAGTTATTTATCACTCCAAAAATGCTAGGGCTCTCAAGAATTATGCTAAATCTCTACCTAACAAATACAAACATTGTAACCTAATTCTTTGTACCCTCAAATTAACCTGAAACAATAACAATAACAAATGAATAAATGAATGAATGAATAAATAATAAAAAGAATTATGCTAAGTCTACTCTACCTGTGCTTTATAAATGGAACAACAAAACCTGGAGGACAGCACATCCACTCACACCATGATTTACTGAATATTTTAATTCACTTTTTAGAACTATTTTTCCAATTAAAAGATAACTTTCACAATATGGCTGCTCGCTGGGAATGCAAATATCTGGTCACCTAAGAGCTGTAAGGGAGATGTCCAAGATTAATGTTTTTATGCCTTTCTCTGGACATTGTGGATCAAGGAGTCATTTTAACTTTCAAGTCTTATTATTTAAGAAATACATTTTCAGGTGGCACCTATAGCTCAAAGGAGTAGGGCACCAGCCCCATATGCCAGAGGTGGAGGGTTCAAACCCAGCCCCAGTCAGAAACTGCCAAAAAAAAAAAGAAATATATTTTGTAAGGGGACAGCTGCCATTGATAGTGATTCTTCTGATGGATCTGGGCAAAGTAAATTAAAAACCTTCTGGAAAGGATTCACCATTGTAGATACCATTAAGAATATTTGTGATTCGGGTGGCGCCTGTGGCTAAAAGGAGTAGGGCACCAGCCCCATATGCCGGAGGTGGAGGTTTCAAACCCAGCCCTGGCCAAAAAAAAAAAAAACTGCAGAAAAAAAGAAGGACATTTGTGATTCATAGATGAGGACGAAGTATCGGTGTTAACATGAGTTTGGAAGAAGTTGGTCCCAACCCTCAATGGATCAGGTTACTGCAGGTGTGATGGAAATAGCAAGAGAACTAGAAGGATTAGAAGTTGAACATGGAGATGTGACTGAAATACCCTAAACTCGTGATGAAACTAGAATGCATGAGGAGTTGCTTCCTACGGAGAAGCAATGAAAAGTGGCGTCTTGAGATGGAATCTACTCCTGTTAAAGATGCTGCAAACATCTTGGAATGACATCCAAGGATTTAAAATATTGCATAAACTGGGTAGAGAAAGTCATGGCAGGGTATCAGTACTGAGTGAAGTTTTGAAAGGTGTTCTGCTGTGGGTAAAATGCTACGGGAAAATCTTTGTGAAGGAAGAGTCAGTTAATTAGGCACACTTCAGTGTTGTCTTATTTTAAGCAATTTCTATAGCCACCCCAATATTTAGCAACCACCACCCTGATTAATCTGTAGCCGTTAAGGCAAAATCTACCACTAACAAAAACATTACAACTCGCTGAAGTCTCCGATGATCATTAGCATTTTTTAGTAGGAAAGTGTTTTTTAAATTAAGGTAGGCACATTGTTTTTTTCAGACAAAATCGATCACAAACTTAACAGTCTGTTAAGTATAAACATAAATTTTTATGTGCACCAGGAAACCAGAAGATTTGTGTGACCCCCTCCATTGCAATGTTTACTTGGTTGTATTAGTCTGAGAAGGAACCCTCGCTATCTCCACTCTATGCCTCCAGTATAAATGCTTATATGATGTATCTCTTTTCAGTTTTTTCAGAAATTTGCATATGCATGCTTAAGACAAAGACTAGAATAATATTTACCCAAAAGTTGGCTGTGGTTATCTCTAGGAGGCAGAATTATAGGTGGTTTTATTTTCTTCTTTTTGCTTTTATGTGTTCTAAATTATATATAATGAATATTCATTACTACGTAAAAATTCATAAACTTGATTTTGAAAAATGCAATTGCTGCTGTCCTCTCGTCCAACAAAAAGGATAAATAATTTTTGATGATGTTCATTTTTGTCTGATTGGAAAAGTGTATTCATGGCTTGTCAAAAGTCTGGTATATATTGAAAAGAATGAAGAAGCAAGTTTTTTAAAATGACTTTTAGCAACTCAGAAATAATCCTGGCTAACATAATGGTGTTTTTTCTTTTCGTTGTGAGTATATGTATGTATGTACATCTATATACACATATATAAAACATAAAAACACAGGATTTTATACACACACATACAGGCATCGGTGCACGTGTTTACATGCATATACACATTAATGTCTACTCTGTTGTATTCGGCTAGTATTGGAACCAAAAAATTTCTCAAGCTATTGAAACCGTCAATGGAACCCTGCTCTATCATATGACTTTTCAATTCATTCTAGGCATTTTCCTTCTTCATTGTGATAAAAAGAAACCCGAAAGTTGCTGATTTTCTGGATTGAGTGTGAATTACTGTACCTTAGGCATTTTTCAATGGGATGTTCTGTAAAACAGAAAATAGGAAAGTCACTCCACCTTTCATGTCCCATCAATAATTTAAAACTCCAAGTAATAATCACCAGCGCATTCACAAACTTTTCTTAAAGCCTACATTTCAAAAACAGAGCAACTAAAATGAATGTTCATCTTTACATTGTAATTCATTCAAGGGGATAATTGAAAATCTGATGCTCAGTTTTTGTTGGAAATGCTATTCAATAGACCTTGATTTTATTTTATTTTGGACAAGCTGCTGAAAGGGATGGCAGTTGATACACATTGAACTTCAAAAATAATGTGATTGGGGCTTGTTTCATTAGAGGGTCTTTGACCCCTTTAGCTTCATGCTTCATCAATCCAGTTGCAGGAAATAACTGCCAAGAGCACGGGGAATGTAAATACTGCCTTAGCAACTCGCAAAAAGGTTCACAACAAAAACGTGTAGCACATCAAGAGATAAGCTTAGTGGGTTCTGAGCTATGGTGATTTCTTTTCGCTTTGTTCAGTTTCTGGGGTGTTTTTTGGCTATGCTGATTGAAGTACAAATGTACTTTCTTACTACAGAAGCTTAGGGTAGATAGAATAAATTACTGGCCTTGAGATACAAGTTATTTAAAAAAAATCAATCTAGCTGGGCATGGATATTTATTTTATTAAACTAGGGAACAGACATTTATTAACCTCCACTATGTCCCAGGCACTATTGTATGTACCAGAGATACAGAGGTTAAAAAACAAAGATCACCTGACCTAAAAAGCTTGCATTCTAAATGGGATGGACAGGAGACAAGGAAACAGATCAACACATGACAGAATTTCAGGTAACGCTTATGCTATGATAATATGGAAAGACGTCACACTGAGGTATAACTTGTTGTTCCTGCTTCTCGGTCTCCATTGCACAGTCAAGGCACTAGCAATTCTTTCAAAGTGCAGACTCTGACTAAGTAGGTCTAAGGCGGCATCTAGAAGTCTGCATGTCCAGTCAGCCGTTGGCCCAGGGCACACTCTGCGGTATGCAGTGCTGTACCATTTCTGTGAAGCACGTTTGACTAAGGCATTGGTAGGAAAAGGTGAGTTCAAAGTGCTCTTCTGTCAAAATCTCTCCATGCTAGAGCTCTATGCTTACAAATTGAACCCTTAGGAAAAGTGCTGGAGTCAACTCTGCGCTTATCATTTTTCCTTTCTCTGTCTTTCAGAAGGTGGGGATATACATCAGGTTTCACTCTGTTGCTTATCTAGTCCCAGTATTGTATTTAGAAGTCTAGAGCTTTATTGGTTTTAAAAGTCTAGAGCTTTATTCCTAGGGAAAAAGCAAAACTGCCTTTTGCTCAATAGAAATAGCAGCTGGAAAAGTCCCAGGTATCTTAGTCATTCCAAATGAGATGGACTTATTACCATTATCTTTCTCCAGGATTTAACTTTTGCTTTTTGAATTTTGAGTTTGGAGTATTTTAGTTTTGGAAACTAACTCATTTTGGAAAACTAACCTAGTATTTGGAGTTGTCTTTTCCAAAGATGTTTTGGGTTCTATTTTTCTTTCTGCTCTGGTATCTCTGTTCATTCCAGATGAACTTCTATTTTTCAAGAATTCTTCAAAATTTATTCGTATGTATTTGTACCATTTATCAGTTTCTAGTGTTTTAATACATGTATTGTTTTTAAATAATTTTTTCCATTATTTAATTTACATGTTGTAGAGAAGACAGATATGTTCTCAGCCTGTAGTCTTGATCAATTCATTTCTTTAAACAAAATGTACATACATAGTTTAATCTGTAAAATCCAGTACATTTTTAATGGATAAAAATAAGAATATATTATATATACTATATTATCAGATATTTTAAATATTATCTATATAATAAATTTGCTTATAACCTGCAGTCAGAAGTGGCCACTCTTGATATTTTGTGTATCTTTATAGATAATCTATTCTTATTAATTCAAGAATATGCCTTTAATTACCCCATAGTTTTGTATATGTATACTTTTTATTTTAATAAAATAGGAATCTATTCAGTTGATACTCTGGCAACTTGATTTTCTTTTTTTATAGCTTTGTCATAAACCTGTTCCTTGTTTTTAAATATTTTTGATAAAATTTTTATTAGCCATAATATCACAAAGCATATTTTTATTTCATCCCTTATTGCTTAGATTGCTCCCAATTTTCAGTATTATAAACAGTGCTTCGGTGAACATTCATAGACATAAATCTTCCTGTACGTCTGGAATAATGTTCCCAGAGTAAACATAATAGCTTCACTTAATATTACTGGAGAATTAGCAGAGTGGTGCCTGTGGCTCAGCGGGTAGGGCGCCGGCCCCATATACTGAGGGTGGCGGGTTCAAACCCGGCCCCTGCAAAACAAACAAAAAAAATAGCCGGGCGTTGTGGTGGGCGCCTGTAGTCCCAGCTACTCGTGAGGCGAGACAAGAGAATCGCTTAAGCTCAGGAGTTAGAGGGATCTGTGAGCTGTGTGACGCCAGGGCACTCTACCCAGGGTGACAAAGTGAGACTCTGTCTCTACGAAAAAAAAAAAAAAAGATTTAGCAGAAAATCCCAAATACTGACACAGTAGAATGATATATTCCTCCTTTTCTTAAAGTATATTCAATAAAATCAATTTCCTAGTTCTTTTATCAATTCACAAAATGATTGAGCCAGTTTTATATAAGCTGTCACTATTTTGATTTGTGTATATTTGTGTGGGCACACATGTGAGAGAGAGAGACAGAGAGAGAATGAGGATTCCTTATGAAAGTGTTTTAAATTGTGAGAGAAATAAAAGCTGCTTTTCATTTCAAATGAGACTAATATGGGGAGAAATCGGGAAATCTCAGGTGCTTTTGTGCATTGATTTTGCAACTTTCATAAGACAGAAATAAAATAAAACATAAAACTTTTCCTTCCTAGATACAGCAGGGGGACAGAGCCTCTCCAGAGGGAATCTCTTTTGTGGCTTTCTTGCTTTTCTGATAAAATGACTTGTATGGAACTGGGGACTTCACTTTTTTGGAACTGGGGATTTCACTTTTTTGAGTACAGTGAGACCAAAATTCTAGCTACTTCCAGTTCTTTTGTCTTTGAGCCTTCTTTCTTTTTATTCTGTCAAAGCCCTTTAGCCAAAAACCATCAGGTACATACCTGCACTTGAACTGTTTGGATTTCTTAGTTGTTGCAATAAAGCAAAGGCACTCCATGGAGAATATGGAGTATCTTCATAAAGATGTACTGGGAAAGACTTCTTTTAAATGATTTGAAGGAAGATTCAAAGAAGCAGGGCTTTGCTATAATTTTCTTGCTATCAGGAAGCAAGGGTAATTTTATAATTTCATTTATTAATGGTATTTTAGTGACCCTATTTAGAAGTAGGGTGCACAACTGTTTCAGTTTGCTTGGGACTGAGGTGGTTCCTGGGACATGGCATTTTTAGTGCCCAAACCAAGAAAATCCCCGGCAGGAGGAATGGATCCCCCACATAAGGGACAGGAGAAATGAAAAGAGACTGAAGCTGAAACTGGTAAAGAAACAACAGGCGTTGGTACTAGCCAGGATTCGGGGATTTGGGTCATTTTTGCGGTTTGGGCGATGTTCATGTTTTTTTGCCTATTTTCCAGTGTGATTACAGATCAGTCTTGTCCTTTCTTGATCCCTCATGGTGACAGATGGCCTGGTCTGATTCTGCTGGGCTGTGAAGTGGTTGATGTTCAAAAGAACAGCAGAGTCTACCTGTGAGTGCCAGGGTGGCTGGCTCCAGAAACTTCAAGACCTCGTGGCATTGGGCCACTCTCATTCTGCCAAAGTCTGCTTTTCTTTTTCCCAGTTTCCTTCTTTGGAGATTTAAGGAATGCTTTTGAGTGGGCCTAAGAGTTTACAGATGTGACCTTCTTGTCTTAACTTTAGCCATATTGGTTCTGTGCCCTAATGAAACACTTTGGGCTTTGGGGCTTTGAATCATTGAATAATAAAAAAAAATCATCTCCCTTAACACATTTTTTTTTTGTCCACAAAGAACACTGTTTTAATGATTGGGCCCAAATGCTAATTACTAACTATTAAAATTTTTTAAAATTCAAATACTTTAGCTCTTCTTTGAGTTCAAAATTCACATTAGCATATTTTAAGGTTTTTAATAATGCTACCACAAGGAAACCCAATTTATTTGATATAAAACATTTATTTTTATAGAACACATCAACATTTTGATGAACACTATTAAATTAGTATTTTATAGAAGAGCCAGTTTCATTTACTTAGTAATTGTCCCATAGTTAATGCTTTTGTTTTTAGAAATTAGAAATACTTGTAAAGGATAAATAAGTGTTCTGATTTACGTTGTTCTTACTAAAATAAAAGAAGTTTTCTTTATAACTGTCATGTAAAGGAAATGGCTTTACAAGAAAAAAATAAATGGTTTTACATATTTACTATTTTAATATTGAAAGAAAATATAAAATGTGGCTGGATCTTTTTTTGAAAACATTTAATTAGTAGATGCACATATTATATAGTTGATTTAGTTTAATCTTAAAGATTATAATCCTAGTTAAATTGTGAAACATTATTTTAGTTATTAATCCTGAGTCAGTTATTTCAGCTATCTTAAACTCACTTTGGATGTTCCACATGTCAATTAAATCAATTGTTCAGGAATTATTCTTTATAATAATGGAGAAAAGAATACAGATTTAGTCGTAATAACCTTCAGTTATTATAATCTGCATTCATAAAATTTTCTCTAGGTTCTGAAGACTACCTTGAAGTTGACATTCCAACAAATGTAAGAGTCAAACACTCTGGGGAAACAAATGAGAGAAGGGAAACTGAAGAATTACTAGAAGCTTCAGGAAGCACCATCCCACTGGCAATCGTGGTTCCTGCTGAAATTCCATGTGAGGTCAGGAAAGATACCTTTTATTTAAGTGGCCCCATTGTTTTAATAGATAGTGCATGTCATAAGAAAGTGAACTCCAACCTAGGTGGCATTTTTGTCTGCTTTGTTCGTGACTGTGCCCCCAGAACCTAGACCGTGTCTGGTAATTAGTAGGTATTTGAGACATAGTTGCTTAATATGTAATTGAATATTGAAGAATACAAATGCCTAATTGTATCAATTGTTACTTCAAGTTTGCAAACATACACAATATATATATCTTACAGAGGTTTACTGCAGCTGAGATATATATAACTATATATCTATAGCTGAGATATATAAGAACTATGATATATATATCGTAGTTCTTTTCTGTCTCTTGCTTTATTTCTGTCTCAGTAGGAGCCACTAGTTCTTACCGTTTAGCTTGAGCTCCCTCCCTTAAGAGGAGATATAAATAGGATTATATATCTCAGCTGCAGTATGACCTCTGTAAATTGACCACCCAAGGGACTGTAACACACTGGTCAATAGACAGAAGTGGTCAACATAAGGGACTAGGCCTTTTGCACTAATAAGTGTATGTGGTGCAAGTCTGGTCTATAAAAATTAGGTTAATTTGCGGAGAGGGTCAGCATAGAGGCTGGTCAGCTATGGAGTTTCTTTTGTAATTAAAAGAAAGTTAGATTCATATTAGACAGATCAAGGATTTGTTTTCATAAAGGGAAACATCCTTTTGAATAGAATTTTAAAATATTTACTTTTCAGGACACCAATTTTTCAACTATAGAATATACATTAAAAGCTGACAATAAGTGGAAATATTTTAAAAGCTAGAAGAGATGGTCTTTCAGGGAATAAAAGTATAATGTGGGGAAAGGACTACATAAATGCATATTTCTGACATTCTTCTTCCTTAGTTTTCCTTGGGATGAACCCCTAAGATAAGCTACCCAACTCTCTGACTATGTAATCTTGGGGACAATGATAAGATGCTGGGCCTCCACGTCTACAGTGTCCTTGAGTGGAAAAAGCCAAAGATACAGGAGAACCTTATGAGCGTTGCATAAAAGTGTCCTTCTTGTAGAAGCCAGTGAATGTACCCAGCCAGAAGACAAGGGTACACTGGCCATTTTGGGGGGGAGAGAGTGTACCCTAATCCTCCTGGTACCAGCAGTCCTGAGGGAAACTGAACCTCCTGTTTATGTGGGTGAAACTTAATTTCCTCACCCTCACTTCACACCTCCCCCACACCCACCTTGCCTGAGCAGAAGAATCACTGTTTTAAGCTGTTTTGCTGTCAGTTTCTCAGTAACCAAAATGTTTTGACTAGAGACCCCAGGAACCTAAACTGTCCAGGTTGGAGGGAACTGACAGAGATGATCAGGCAAAGAAATATTATATGATTCATTTAAAGGACTAAGGAACTTAAGGGAGGGAGCTCAAGCTAAATGGTAAGAACTAGTGGCTCCCGCTGAGTCAGAAATAAGGCAAGAGACAGAAAAGAACTATGATGAGAGAGAAATGGCCGTTACTCTCAAGTAGGTGAAATCAAAGAAGGAAAAGATCTCTGAAACTAAAAATAGCACACTGGGAGTTATGCAGTGAGTCTAAATAGCTGCTTTTAAAAATGCAACAGTAAAATTTAAACACTATAGAATCCTCTTGTTACTAAACTTGGAAAGAAATCAAAGTCTACAGATCAAATCTCACTGCTGTCTAGGGAAGATACCTTGTGCAGACAGGGTTGGGGCTCTTTCAATACCACAATTATGCATTTTTTTATTGACATTAACGTAATTATTTTAACTCTTCTGAAATTAAATTATTTAAATAAATATATGATAAATAATTATGTAAATATCAAATTTTTTGGAATCCCACTTTTTAAGGAATCCTAAAAGTTGAAAAGTTACACAGGATTATCTTCACACCAGCTCCACACTCTACAAATTTAATCTAAGCTAATCCTTGGACCCAAAATAGTTCTCCCATACAAAATCTTGAGTTCTCAGAACTTGTACTGTCTAATTCCATATGACAGTTGCCAAGCACCACAGAAATGACCATTTGTATCCAACTGTTTGAAAATTATATTTCAGATTTTCCATGATAATGGTCATTGTATGCCAACTGTCTGAAAGCACAACCTTTGAACTTAAAACTCAATTCTGAAAAGTTTGCCTTTTAAAACTCCTGCCTTCTGCTTTAGGAAGTGATCCTTGAGGTTTCCCTGCCATCCTATAAAATCTAAAAATTTACATTATCCCTGACAATGACCAGGTCTTGTTTGACATGGACTTCCTTCACACCCAGCACTTCCAAACCCTGTTAATGTCCCCTCGTAATAGTATTTCCAGTATGTAAATTCTGAGTTGACTGTGAGTTCTATGTAGTGGCATAAGCTTCATTTTCTCTGATGCACAGGAAGTTAAAGTCCCTTCTGCGGCTGCCTCTTGCTATGGATTGCCAGGGTCTGTGTCCCCACCTCCAGGTTTCGTGTCCTCGCCCCCAGAGTCCATGTACCTGCATCCAGGGTCCGTGTCCCCACCTCGAGGGTCTGTGTCCCTGCCCCCAGAGTCCATGTACCTGCATCCAGGGTCCGAGTCCCTGCCCCCTAGAGAAAGCCTCTTCCCTCTGCCTTCGCCTCTTCTGGAGAATCAGCTTTAGTCAATGGTTCATTGTAGCCGTGGCTGATGCTGCTGTCTGCGACCCCTCCCCACCAGCCCGGGAGTGTTGATCCCTCCACCTTGTCACCCTTCCCAGAGCTGTTCCCTTTCATAGTTTTTGGATTTCTTAAATCTTGAAAATTTTGTGCCACTTTAAAAATAGACAAAATTTTCTTTTTTTCTTTCTTCAACTTTTCCCCATGCAGGAGTGAAGATACATCTCCACTAGCCTACTTGTGTAAGTCATTTCTTTGAGAAATACCTTGGCGATTTTTAACTGCTTAAATTGGCTTCTTACGTTGGTCTCCCCTTTTACATCTGTAGAATTGGCACACTTTGGTCTAGTTTAGATTTTTTAAAGCATTTCTTGTTTATAGGCTAAGAGGGTTACCTGTCTAGCATCTTCCTCCTGAGTTTGTCTTGTGCAGCGATGGACCGTGAGAAGAGGGAAGTCCCTGTGCTCTCCGCCGGCCACAGGCACCTTATCCTGTTTATTTCCCTGATGAAAACTCCCCTGGGCGGCATTCTCCATTAGAACAAACATCTGAACCAGAACTATTCCTTGTCCATTATTTGGTAACTTCTCTTCTCTGTGTGCTCCATTTTTCCAAAGTCCTAATTCAATACATTTTAGCAAATTCTCTCAGAGCAGTGGTTCCCAACTAGGGGCAATTTTGCCTGCCTCCCCTCAGGGGGCATTTGGCTAAGTCTGCGGACATTTTTGGTTATTATAACTGGGAGGTCGCTACTGGGGCCTAGAGCTTGACCCTGGGGTGCTGCTGTATGTCCCATAGTGCACACATCAGCTCCCACAATAACCACTTGCCTGGTCTCAAAATGCAAATAGTGCCAAGGTTAAACCTTATCTCCTAGTGTAGGAAATATATAGTGCTCCATACAATAAATGAGTCACCTTCAAAGTTGCCTTAAAGAATTCAGTGCTCCCCAGGAGAGGTTTCTCTGCACTCTGCCCAGTTGTTACATAATCACTTGCTGGAACTTCCTACTCTTTAATGGGTGGTTCCATTCTCATTCATTCTCTCTCTCTCTCTCTCTCTCTCTCTCTCTCTCTCTCTCTCCCCCTCTCCCTCTCTCTCCCTGTCTCTCTTTCAACAGATTTTACCTGAAGTTTTATAAGGGAACCTCCAAATGTTTCCCCTTGACAGGGATTGCTCTTAGGACAACTGTAGTTTGTATGCCCTGAAGCCTAGCCTCTCCTGTTATTCTATTTTTCTTTTACTATTTTTTCAGAATATTATTGGGGTGCACATGATTTGGTTACATAGTTTGCCTTTGTATTTTAAGTCAAAGTTATAACTGTGTCCTTCAGCCAAAAAGTGTACGTTATACCTATTGGCTGTGAGTTTACCCATCCCCTACTCCCCTCTCCCACCTGCGTGAATTCCACTGAGTTTTCCATCCATACATGTATTTAAGTGCTGATAAACCAGATTCAATTTAGTATTGAGCACATGTGGTGTTTTCATTTTTCCATTCTTGGGATACTACACTTAGGAGAATGACCATTCTCCAATTTCATCTAGGTTGTTGCAGAAGACTCTAGGTCGCCATCTTTTTATGGCCAAGTGGTACTCCATGGTATTCGTGTATCACATTTTATTAATGTATTGGTGGGCACTTGGGTTAAGTCCACATCCTTGCAATGATAGCCTCAGTGACAGATTTAGTAACTACTTCTACATTTCTCTGTAGTAGGGCCATCCTAAAGAGAAATTAAGAGTGAGTTCATTTCCTTTATCTTGTTTTCATCTGTGTAGGCAAGTCTTTAATATGTTACTTGTCCCTTCCTTTTGGCAGAATCTGCCTGCTTTAATCTCAGCTTTTGTGCCCCCAAAATCTCTCACTTTTTTTTTTAGTATAATCAACCCATATGTCTTTATATTTATTTTGTTCTCCCACTGCCGTTGTCCTGATGACAAGATAAAAACATTTTTATAACTGATTCAGTCACTTGCTGATTTCTTCAGAAAAATAAATTCTTATAGTTGTAACTGCAAAAGACCTTTTAAGTGGCTTTACCAGAATTTGTATATATATATTAGTTTCATTGATTTTTAAAATTCTGAATCCTAGAACATGACATCTTTAATAAAGGCCTTCATTTTTTCTGACGTTTTCATTCACTGCTGAGGCTGAAACCATAATATGAATCTCCAAACTCATGGGACAGACTGTAGATTCTAAACCAACAAGCCTAGAGATAAACCCTAAGGTGATAAGGAAGAATTTGATTTTGAAGGGCCATAAGAGTCTGACATTACTTTTTTAGCAGTTCATCCCAGACCCCAAACCCAATTTATAACAATATAGAAAAATATAACACTATCTACTTAACTTCTGGCACCGTATCACAAACTAGTTCTTGGTAAACAGCCTTAACTTCAAGACTGATCCTGAAATTTAATTTAATAATATGGTTAAAAAGGCAAAAGAATATATAAATTAATATCTAAGCTGTATAATGCCATCCTCTTGGAGGTGAGGTTTTATAATGACCAAAGGCTGTATTTTTTCCTTTTACTAAGTGGTTTTCAAACTGAGATGCACGTGGGGATGGCTCAGGACCAACATTAAAAAAATAATACTATCTGTATCTTACCCCAGAAATTCAAATAGAAATGTCATATTGTAGGCCAAATTTCCATATTTTTGTTTAGGTCTCAAGGTCTGTGACTATGCAGCAAAGCTTAGAGTTTGGAAGTGGTCATTATTATGATCCTTTTTCTTCCTGAATGCTCAGAGTCAAATAAGGGATGCATAGGAAAATGGAGAGCAAAACAGCAGCCTCATAACTGGCAAAACTAAACTTATGGCCACTGGAAATGTTGAACACCCTAATATTTTGTTCATTGAATTCAGTTTACCGTATAATCATGGAGCAAGCTGCTAACTGCAGGGAGCAGATGAAGCTTTGAATGCTGGGGGAAGTCAGAAATAAAGCTGCGCTGAGTCAATTTAAAAAGGACATTTTGCATGCTGAGAAGAATCACATAAAGTAAACTTTTATGTGGGATAAAAAAGAAAAAAAAAGGTCATTTTTACAGACTCACTCCACATTAAAATATATACATATATATACATTATTTATGCATTCATATAATATATACATATAAGACATATCTTACATGTGTAATTCTTGCAAGGTAATACAATAATATAGGAAAAGAAAAGTGCCATCAGGATCTTTATAAGCCAGCTGTAAAGCCAAGACACAGACATGCAAATCCAATCAAGAAGAGAAAAGGGCAGGAGGTAGCCATGGTCCAATGAGGGGTGTGGATGGGAAACGCTCTGCTGTTCCTTCGAAGGTGCTAAAACTCCCTGTGAGCTGAAGGGGCAGCGAGGGTTCTGTGGAGCTGGTGAAACCTGCCTCGCACCTTGGTGGACAGGATGTGTGGGGAGACAGAGAGATAAGGAGCCAAACAGCAGGGCGACAGCCCGTCCAAGCAGGACTGCTACCTAATTTGCAGTGCACAATGAAAACGCAAGGCACCTTATTAAATGCTCAGTCAATGCTTATTCCTTACTTTTCTCTGTGTGAATTACAGTCTTCTCACCTCTGGTATGATTTTTTGGATTTCTTTCCAAAAAGAGGTCTTTTCCATCGTAATCAAGTCTTGAAACTTTTAGTTTTATAACTCGTAGTCAACTAAAAAATTTTCACAGATAGGCATTGTAAAGATTAACCAGAGACTTTTTATTATATAAAATATAAAACTGTTGTACATTTAAAAGATCACTACATTTAAATAATAACAGATCTTAAACTTGTTCAGCCCTCTCATTTATAGATAAAGAAACTAAGTTCAAAAAAGGAGGGGAAAAAAGGATTTAGAAGGAGGATTTATTTAACATCTAAATGCTAGTGCTCTGATGGTCTCTGAAAGGATGCTTTTACCCTGGGATGGGGAGGGTGGGAATTAGACGTGGGAGGGAGGGAAAGGGAGCAGCTATATCCTCACTGTTTTTTTCAGTTACAAAATATGGTATGGGGGGGGAAGCATTCAATGAAAACCAGATTGATACATGTAAAATGTAGAACAAATCACATTTACATATTTCATTTCCAAATACAGTTGAACACCATAGAAAGGTTCTTCAATAGTAGTGTGTGATCTTAATCATTAATAATGCAATGGGTTCTTTGGTTAATGTGTATTTTTTTAAGTGCTTAAATGGGTTACATTTTAATCTTTTAGAATCCTGGTGAAATATTCATTATTTTGAGAGATGAGGTCATTGGTGATACCATGGAGGTTGAATTTATGTCAAATAACAAACGAGTTAGAACACGACCAGCCCTTTGGAATAAGAATGTCTGGTGCATGAAAGCTTTAGGTAAGAACTTTTATGATTTAGTAGGTATTAAAAAAGTCGTTCTGAGTTCCTTCCAATAAATATCTGATAAATGGTTTCGCTTCCCCACAGAAACTCATATTATTCTGCAGGTGTTTCCTGTGTTTAGTTTTCACACACCCAAGGTTGTTATTATTAATCTGGATTTGCAAAAGGAAGAGTGTGTAAATTATGAGAAATTAGTTTGCATACCATGTAGCAAAGTGACATCCAGTAACAGCACACATTGTAAAATGTGTTGGCAGAGAACACTTTAGTATACAGCAGCTATTAAATAATGGAAATAAATTATTTGCTTTATTATAACATTAGAATTAGCAGACATTTGGATTTTTTTATTAATGAACTTTATTTTTCCTTTCTTTATTCCCTAAGCCTCTGGTATGTTTTTGGTTGTTCTGGGAAGCATAATTTTTTCATTATTTTATTATTATGGTATAATTTCTACATAGAATCTTTCCATCTTTTCCTTAATTCATTTATGAAGCTCATCATTTCTTTTTCTAGCTTTGCTTGAGGCTTGATAAATTATATCAGATTGAAAATGCCAGATGGAATAACCATACTTGCTGTAATAATTGCACTGAAATCAAAATCTAATGTATTAATTTCTTAGTGGTTCAATATAAATGTAGGATTACTTGGCTTTTACATTTTTGATAACTTTTTATGATCAGAGAATAAAACTACCTTATACAACTTCATAAATGTGAATTTCATAAAAGAGTTTGAAATAAAAAAGATGTTCCGTCTTACGGATTTGGAAATGTAGTAAAAGCGTTTAGAATTAGAGAGGAAGTCAAACACATCCTGAGCTGCTTTTTTCCCCCCTGTTAGAATACAGCTCATTTACAGAGCATTTCCAGGCCCTCATTTATCTTAAGCAAAGGTTGTGTCCCCTTCATGGATTTCCTTGCACAGCTTAGGTTGGAGATGGAGTAGAAGAAAAAAGCCTCTACACTGAGAATTGATAAACATTGCAGGCACTGCTTTCTGTCTCGGACAAGCATATGCAGAAGGGATGTGGGAGAAAGCTGCCTCTTTCCTTCTCTTCCTTCCTTGTCTCCCTGCTCCCTACTCCCTGGGCACCTTCTTAATCAATTCCACGAACAGTGATTTCCAACTAATTAGTTTCAGAGTTTAAACCAAATCTAGTTAAAGGTACTACAGAAAAAAATCAATAGTGCAAATTAAAAAGTACTTAAATAATATTTCCCAAATAGTAGATCAAGGCATCTAACATAATTATTCACATAACTTAAGTTTTTTTGCTCAGTATACCTGGCTAAAAGTAGTGCAAAGAATAAAACATGTCAAAGTTCAAACCATTTATCAGAAAAGCAGGACTGCTACTCCATGTTCCTGAAGATATAACAAGGCGTACCGTGGTCTGCAAGGTTAAACAACAAATTTTTTTAAGTATATATTAATCACTGTTTACCAACTATACTAATTAAACTGCTCTAAATCTTTCTTTCAACTGGGGTGTTCCGAAAATTAATAAGAGAGTTTCTTCCAAAATGTTGGTTGCTATGTAGCAGCCAACAATATGGTTACATGAAACTGTTTTGGATTACAGATGGGAAATGCCTCCGCAGAAATGGGCCCAGATCATTATTTTCTCTGTCTCATGCACTGTTCTTTTAAATGTTTTGAACCCTGGTAAGCTGCATGGTATGTCATGACTCAGTACCTATTCACAAATACATAAGGAAAGCCCCAACATATAAATAGCCCATTTTTATAAGAAAAAACTAAACAAACTAAGAATAATAAAAAAAAAACTTGAATCCATCAGAAAACTAAAATTGCATGATACAGGAGCAGAAATGTGTTAGCTTTCCTTACCCATCATCAGAGTTACAACCCACATGCCTGTAATGAAAAAACAAGTTCTCAAGAGAAAACCATAACAAATTTGTTTCATCGAAGTTTTATGTGTGGGCCTGATTCATCAGTTTCAACATCTACAGGCCCACATGAGAGAAAAACACAATTAAATTCAAGAAGGGAGTGGGGGAAGTGGGCTCAGTAATTTCCCACCTGTCCCACCTGCCAGGTACAATGTAGGGATACATCGCCCACCTCTGGGGTGAAGGGCACAACTACAACTTGAAGAAACACAAATAATTTAACCTAATCTTAAGTATCCTCATACTAATCCAGAATTTAAAAAAAAAATGTTTTATGGGACATAGAAGCCTTAAAAGAAGACCCAGAGTCCCAGGGAAAACTGTCCATTCTTATGCTTAGATTTGATGAAGAATAGACAACCAGCTAGGAATGTGACTGAACAAAAAGAGTACGATTTGGGACCAGTATGTCCAGTCTGTCCAGCTTCTGCTTGGCCTCCCTGTGTAGCATTCCTTTCTCTCCGGCTTGGGGCAGGACTCCTCTGGAGTGAGGATCTGTAAGGGAGAAGGAAAACCTGTTTGGTTTTTATGGAATGCTTTGGGGAAGAGGAATTCTAGTTTTAATGACTTGCCTTGGAGAAGAGAAATTCTGGCTTCTATGATTTGCTTTGGAGATAAAAGAAGAATGAGAGACAGGAGGGTGGAAGAAGGTCACAAAGATGGTGCATCTGAAGTTTGTCCAGTCTTCTTCCATTCAAAGTATGCAGAAAACCAAGGCACCAAACTTAGGGGTATCACGATCTGAGCCCTGTCAAGGGCAAACCACTAACCACAATGAGAAGAGAAAGATAAATCAAGACAGTGACATCTGAGATTCCCCTCCCTGGAGCAGAAGTCACTGGAACCATACCTAGTCGCAGCACTTAAGTGTGAATTTTAATGAATTACTGGAAGCTCAGTATAGATTAATTTGAGAGTGAGTGACATCTGGGGACTATAGTATTAGGAGGTGCCTGCACTTTTGTGTGATTTAGTTCCAGGAATCTCACCAGATTCACGTAATAAAGATCTGAGAAACAGCCCATGGAGCCTTTGGCTGAGTGAGAGGAAGAGTAATCACGGTGAAGTGCTCTCAGCATGTTCCCCCAGCAGAGGCCTACTTCATCAGAGCTTTATCCTACTGGGAAAGGGTAGCCTCTCTCTCTAGCCCTTTCTCAGCTTCGTGTCTCACGTAAACGCAAGTAGGAGAAGCAGTGCCACAGCAAAACACTTGTAAAGGCACAACCGATAATCACTTAAAGACTAAGATTTGATCATAAGACTCTAGATTACTTCTCCCCGCTACCTTATGGTCAGTACCACAATGGGGTTTCAGTATAATGACCATGAATTACTGTTAATAAAAAAAAGAAAGAACAAAACAAAATAAAAAAACCTGTAAGACTCATACTCTCTCTGGGAAAAGTACTAAGGAAAGTACAAAGTCAAGACAAGTGACAAACACAAGGACAACAGATATATTTAAAGCCTCTTGCACCCAGAACTGTAGCAAACTTTAAATAGAGCCCGCTTCTAAATGGATTACTATAAATTCTTTCACCCCAGGAGTATTTATTTCATTTATTATCTGATACAACATGTCTGGTTTTAAACCAAAGATTTGAAGGCATGCCAAAAAGCAAGATAAAATACAATTTAATGAGAAAAAGCATGTATCAGGCTAGATTTAGATGTGGCACAGATAATGAAATTATCAGAGAGGGAATTTTAAATAACTAGGTTTAAGATGTTTAGGGTTTTCATGGAAAAAATACACAACATCCAAGAATATACTGATTATGTAAACAGAGAGAAATTTTGTGAAAGAATAAAGAATCAAAAGAGAAATCTGGAAATTAAAAAATACTATATCTGAAAGAAAAAATAGCTTTTCCAAGCTTATTAGTAGACCAGACATGGGGTGAGAAATGAATTATTAAAACTTAGTGAACTTGAAGACAGGTCACTGGAAATGTCCTAAACTTAAATGCAAAGAGAAAAAAAAATTTTTTTAAAAAAGATAGACTTCAGGGTGGTGCCTGTGGCTCAGAGGAGTAGGGCACCAGCCCCATATGCCAGAGGTGGCGGGTTCAAACCCAGCCCCGGCCAAAAACTGCAAAAAAAAAAAAAAGAGACAGACTTCAAAAGGTGTGACATACATGTCATTGGATACAAGAATAGTGATAAAATTAAGTACAAGAAGTTTTCAAATATTGCTGACAGATACCAAAACAGAGATTTAAGAAGGCTAGATAGCACCCAGATAAATGGTACACATTGACACCTGGAGATATCATATTCAGACTGCAGACAATTGAAAACAAAGAGAAACTCTTATAAGAAGACAAAGAGAACAAATGTTTTCAGTGTACAGGAACAAGCATAATAATTATTAATATATTACTCTTCTCTTCAGAAACCATATAACCAAGAAGAGAGTGGAGTGAAATGTTTTAAGTATTATAAAACAAATAACAACCCCCCCAACCTAACATACTATATTCAGTGAAATTATGCTGTAAAAGAGAAGTAAACACTTTCTCAGACAATTTTTTTAAAAAGGAAGGAATTCATTGCTAGAAGAAGTTCCCTTCAAGAAATTTTAAAAGAAGTTCTTTGGGACGAAGGGGAATGACACAGGTCAGAAACTTAGAACTGCATAAAGAGGAAGAGCTCCTGGGAAGGAATGAATGTAGGTAAAAATGACGTTTATTTTCTTCATTCTTAATTGATCTAAATGATAAATGTGTGTGCAAAGTGAACATAGTAACAACGTACTGGGTGATTATAGCACGTGGAGAAATGAAATGAATGAGCGTGGTATCGTAAGAGGGAGGAGGTGAGAACTGGGATACTCCATTGCAAGGAGCCTGAACTACATGTCAAGTGGTATAATGTCGTTTGAGGATGGGCTTAGATTTGTTAAAAAATCTAAGGACAGCCATTAGTTGTTTTTTTTTTTTAAGATATAATTGATAGGCGAAGAGAAAAGAATTACAAAATGCTCAAATAAACCAGGAGAGCAGGAGAAAACGGAGTAGGGAGGAGGAACAAATCACATAAGCAAGGAATAAAAGAGTTACAACCTTCGTAGGCAGTAACTCAATCATTTACTAGAAGCCAAATACTCACTACTTAAGTTTAGTGATTCTAAGAGCACCAGTTAAAAGACAGAGCTTGCCAGAGTGCCTAACAAAAAGACCCAACTACAAGTCCTCTATCAGGAACTCAGTTTAGTATGAAGACGGAGGTAAATTAAAAGTAAACGGGGAAGAGAGCAAGCCGATACCATACTAACACTAATTGAGAACAAAAGCTGGATTGCTGTGACAATTTCATAGAATGTGGACTTCAGGGTAAGAAAAATTACCATGTTTAAAGAGGGGAATTATGTAATGATAAATGTGTATTTTCTAAGAAAACAGAACAATTTTAAACATGCATGCACTTTGACAACAGAGTATCAAAATCTGTGAAGCAAAAGCTGATAGAATTGAAAGGGGAAATAGAGAAATCCAGTATCTACAGGGAGATTTGAATACTCTTCCTCCCAGTAACTGACAGATCTAGTAGACAGAACACCAGTTGGAGAGTGCCAAAAAATGTATGCACATTTTAAGAAAGGAAAAATGAACTATAGTAAAATTTTAATACCCAAGTTACATTAGACTTCTGTGTTTACAAGAGATACAAGATACAATGTACAAGTTAACAAATGGTATATACCGAGTATGAGAATTTTAATGGCTTTATGCCTTTCTTAAAGTGTGTATACATTTTTTGGCATCCTTTTTATAGAATTTTTGTGAGCAGCATTATTAATTAACTTGATTTAATTGATATTTTAAAATACTCCATGCAACAATAGTAGAACGTTCTTCTGAAATACACTTGGAATGTTCACCGAGATAAATCACATGCTGCTTCTTAAAAAATACAATTTTATTAATGTAAAAGAAGAGAAATCATGCAAAGCATATTCTCAGGCCACAGTAAAATTGAAATGTATGTCAGTAACAGAAAGACTTTGAAAATCCTCAAACATTTGGTTATTAGAAAACACACTTCTTAACCATAAGTTGTAATCAATGATAATACAATGTGACAAAGTTTGTGGGATGCAGATAAAACCATTCTTACTGAAAAATTTTTTTGAAAAGCCTTATGAAAAGAAACATTTCTAAAATTTAATAACCTAGGCCTGTATTTTAAGTCACCAGAGAAAGATGAGCAATTTACCTGTAAACAAGCAGACAAAAAGAAATAATAAAAATAGTCTCTTGAATGTTATCACAATCAGGTTGATGAAAATATCTCCGATTGTATCTGAA
>CAUYRH010040761.1:0-10278 GCA_963574655.1 Perodicticus potto
GATCTCACTAATGTGAACGCATTTTCCATGGATAGGGTACCTACCAGTGCTGTGGTAGAGATTGGCAAACTGAGGCATCAGGGAACCTAAGGGCAGCAAATGCAGGGAAACGACTGAAGCCTGGTTCAAGTCCTAGGAGAAGAGTGGCATAGCGAAGGCAAAAATTTATTGAGTGCTGTTCTTTCCAGGCCCAGTTCTAGGCCCAAGATATACTCAATTCCTGTGCTCATGGAGCTTACATGCGAAGCTTCTTTTTTTTTGTAGAGACAGAGTCTCACTTTATCGTCCTCGGTAGAGGGCCGTGGTGTCACACAGCTCACAGCAACCTCCAACTCCTGGGCTTAGGCAATTCTCTTGCCTCAGCCTCCTGAGTAGCTGGGACTACAGGCACCCACCACAACGCCCGGCTATTTTTCTGTTTTTGCAGTTCGGCCAAGGCCGGGTTTGAACCCGCCACTTTGGTATATGGGGCTGGTGCCCTACTCAATGAGCCACAGGCGCCACCCATGCTAAGCTTCTTTTTATGCAAGAAGAATAACTTCATAGTTATCTTGTTATCATTCTAAAACGCCTGTAGCCTTTTGAGAAGAGAGAAGATGTCAGTCGTATTTTGTCCCCCATCATAGCACAGGCATACAATGATACAAATAATTTATTTGTTGAATTAAATAAATGTACAAATGTTACTGAGGTTGATGATATTTCCTCCTGAGTTGATGTCCTTCCTCAAGGACAAATGTTTCTTAAACTTTTCATTTCCTTACTTAAGGAAAAAGTGAAAAAGACCCCTACTCAAGGACATCCACACATAAAAATGTTTTCAGCCAGGTTGGAAGTTCCCCCAGATGCCTGAAAAAAAGCAAATGTACCTTATCTCTGGAAAAATGTACCTTAAGATCTAAGAGATCTTAAGATTCTAAGAGATCTAAGAGAATTTTCATAAATAAAATTACCCAGGGTGGCACCTGTGGCTCAAAGGAGTAGGGCGCCAGCCCCATATGCAGGAGGTGGCAGGTTCAAACCCAGCCCCAGCCAAAAAAAAAAAAAAAAAATTGCAAAAAAAAAAAATTACCTGAAATTAGCTCAATTAAAAAACCCCCCACAAAACACACAAGAAAAAAGACACTGTGAGTGAGTGCCAGCAGAATCAGACTGACAAATATTTCAGATAGTGGAAATATCAATTAATATAAGAATGTTTAATATGTATAAAGAAATAAGAGGTTTTAAGTATAAAGAAAGAACAAAATGTATAAGAATGGACAACCAGATTTGGAAAAAGAACTCCAAATAGCATTTCTAGAAATGGAAAGATAGTAACTGAAATTAACAATCCAATGAATAGGGATAAAAACATGTTAGGTACAGATCAAGAGAGAATTAGTAAATTGGAAGTGTAGGGATCGAGAAGTCAAAGACTGAAAATAAAAGATTATTCCAAAATGTCAATGAAAGGAAACAGAGTCCAGTCTCTGTGTGGGCAATACTGGCCTTTATTTCCACCCGGTGTAGGTGAGCTGAGCTCGAGAAGGAAGTCAGCACATGGGTTCAGGTGGATGGGAATTTTAGAGGTCGGAAGGGTAGGGCCAACTCCTACCTTTCCCACATCTGTCAGAAGGGTGGGCCCATTCACCTTTCTTAGGTGGGACAGCCCTGGGAAGGGTCAACTCTATTTGGTCCGGTCTCTACATTTGACTCTGTCAGGGATGATGGCAAAACTCACCCTTTTTCCTTAGTTGGTTGGCTGAAAGACCAGTTCACAATTGGGGCAGATTAATAAGAGAAAGGTTTATTTCCAAATACATACACCTGGGGAAAACCATGAGAATTGATTACCCATGTCTCAAAGATGGTCAGATACCTTGATAGATGTCTTTTGAAGGGGATGGGAAGAAGGTAGATTATGGGTGAGGCCGGTGGTTGTTAAGGGAGGATGAATAGTTGGGGGAAACAGATTGACTCATAAATTAACTTGAGAGACAAGTATTGTGTTTAAAAGATTTGGGCCAGGTCTTCTAGCTTTCAGGGAGAGGAAAGGAAATCTGGTCCCCTTTATCCCCTGATCTGGTCAGTCTGGTTTTTTTTTTTTTTTTTTGCAGTTTTTGGCCGGGGCTGGGTTTGAACCTGCCACCTCCAGCATATGGGGCCAGCGCCCTACTCCTTTAAGCCACAGGTGCCGCCCATAGGACTTTTTTGTGTGTGTGTGCTTTTTGGCCAGGGCTGGATTTGAACCCACTACCTCCAGCATATGAGGCCAGCGCCCTACTCCTTTGAGCCACAGGCGCCGCCCTGGTCAGTCTGGTTTTATGCAGATAGAAGGAAAGCCCTTTCCAATGCTTTCTCATTGTGAATGGCCTTTAATTCAAAATATTCTTTATGTTAAGTAGTCCTATTTTGGGGTAAAATGTCCTTAGCTCCTTCAGAAGACGGAGGTGAGAAAATTATCTAGAATGCAGCACAAAGAGAAAAAGAGATAGAAGTATGAAAAAGAAATAAAGGGACAGAGAATATAGCGGCAATGTCTAATAAACATCTAATTGAAGTCCTAGAAAGGGAAGAGAGGCACAATAGGGAGGAGGCATGATTTGACAAAATATACTGCCAATTTCTAGGAAGAGTTGAAAGATACCAAGTCATATATTCAAGAATCCCCATGAATCAGTCTCTCTCTTCCTCTCCCTCCATCTCTCTCTCTGTATGTGTGTGTATATACATGTAATGTATATATATTATATATATGAAACTCTGCATTAAACGCCTCAGTGAAACCCCATTTTAAAAGATTTAAAAATCTGTCACAGAGAAAAGATAGATTAACATGAAAAGAGTACAATTAGACCATGTGTTTATTTAACACCGCAACAGTGAAAGTTAGAAGGCATTGAGATCATGTTTTCAAAGCGTTGAGGGAAATAAATAATTAATGTAGAACTGTACATGCAGAAAAATGCCTTTCAAGGATGTAGACAGATTATAGACATTTTCAGAAAAACAAAAATTGAGCTTGCCAATTGCTATATTTCCATTTACTTCTTTCTCTCCTTTCTACTATTGACCCAATGCTCCTAGAAAAGATAAAAAGAGATGTGTTGGAAATGCTGCAGGAAAACCAGGCCCAGTGGAGAGAACAAACACCCTAACACGGTGTTGAAAAGAAGAGGGGCTTTATTTCAGCCGGCGGAGTGACTGCGCAGAAGAATTCAAAATGGCCCCACTCCCTGACTGGCTCGGTCTTCCTTTGATCCCCAGTCAAAAAGGTCCAGCCCATGTGTACCTTTCTCACTGGTCATTTTGAATCAAGCTGGAGAAGCTGCCTTCAGCTTTTACAGAATTGTGGGCTTTTACAGAAGTGGAAGCAAGTATTAGTTTCCAGGTCCCAAGAAGTTAAGTTTCTATAGATTCCTAAGAGCTAAGTCACCCTGGAGAGGACCTTACAGGTGTTTTCTTGGGGTCTCCTTGAGAAGACCTCTGTTCTCCTTACTTTTTCCAGGTATTCTCTCTCAGAAGAATGAACAGGTAGATGAGTTCTGGAATGATGCCTGGCACATCGTAGTACCCAGAGCCACCTCTGGCCTTGAGATCTTCTTACTTTATTAGGGTTTTATAAATCCAAGACATAGTCCATTTGTTAACTCAACACTTTTAAGTGGCCCAGTGCCTCTTTACCTCTGTCCCTCATATCATCCACAGGTTTTGAGGCTAGAAAGTGCCTTATTGGATCACCATAACAAGACCATCCGCAACGATTATCGCAGGACCCAGCCCCTAAACAACAGAGTAGTGGAGGCCAACTTCCTGCCCCTCCGTAATCAGGGTGAGTGAGATCAACTCTACTTTGTATTTTGCAGTTTCCTGGCTCCCTTGCCTGGGTGGACCCATCTCTCCTGGTGATAGTAAGCGAAGGAGAGTCATCTAAATATCAAGAGGCCCAGTCGGGCCTCCCCTGGACAGACAGGGCTTGGGCAGAGGGCAAAGACTCATCTTCCTAGTCCAGGCAGTGAGGCCAGTGAGCAAAGCACAGGAGACAAGACCCCTACGTGGTTTATGACCTCCCCTGGTCTTGGCTAGAGACAGAAAGAGAATTGGGATGACAACATTCAGGTGCTCTTGCAAGAATGCAGGTTGAAGTTACCCTTACAAAACCCAGCTCCCATTACTTCCTGTGCACTTTATCTTGGTCTGTGTTAAAACCCATCGCCAGATCCTCCTGTGCATCCTCTCAAGGTTCACTAGACCGCACATTGCTTACTACGTCTGCCTGAGGATTGAGCCCCAGACACAAGGGTCCTGGAAGTAGCCTTCATTGGATTCTCTTATTCATTAGGTCAACCTCCAACTTGTGGCTCACCTCATTTCTGGGTTTGAAAAAAATGTAAATATTCTGCAACCTTCCCGTCTTTATTTTATCAGCTCCTTTGTGAAGTTGTGGTGCACTATATATGTTTATTCCCTAAATCCCTTGTCTTTGCAAAATTACTTCTATTAAACTTTCCTGGTGCCATCCCCTGATACAATGGAATTGTTCTCCAATCAGCATTTGCCCACTCCCTATCACTCTATCTTAATGTGTGTCTTTCATACAAAATACCTTGCAAGGATGTAGACGAATTTCCATACCCCCTTCCCCAATAAAGGCTTATTGTGATTTTCTCCCCATTTTTCCTTCCTGTTCACTTATTGCTTTCTCTTTTATTAGCTAACCAATGTGAGCTATAATCATAATTTCCCCATATTCTACTATATACGATATTAGCAGCAAGGATTCCTTTTCCCAAAGCTGATATCTTCTTACACAGGTCCAATGCTCACAGAACCAAAGGGAGCTTACACCCCCTGATCTGTCTCCTCATTCTAAATTTTGTCATGTTCCTTAATAAAAGTCTACACTATTCTTGCAATAGGCACCCACGGACTGGATGGTTTCCCACCTTCCTCATCTTAAATGCTCTAACCTGGGGGTCACTTACGCTTTGTCCTGGCGAGGGAGCTCTGAACTTCTAGACACATGCTCTAGGCTCCTACATTGCAATCTGCCTGTGAGCCACTGTGGACCTCCCTTCTGAAACTTGCTGTTGAGGGTCATTTCTTCCACTCCAAGTAGATAGTAAGAGGGCTTCTTCCTCTGCCCATGGCCAAGGGATCTGAATTGTGGCTTCCCTTTGCTAATATTATCCCTTTGATAATAGAACAGAGACGTGGGCATCCTCCTGCCCCACCTTGCAGGCCCAAATTTCTGTGTAGCAGTGATTGCATCTACCCCAGCTATATGGTAGATGGGTAGGTAGAACTTCACCCCCACTGGGTGAATAGCATTAACCCATCAATGAAAGATGACCTGAGGAACCAAGGTGAGTTACAAAACAAGGCAATCGCCAAATGCAGACCTCTTGCATTTTACTTATTAGGAAACACCTCTAGACCCTCAGGTAAGGGCCACCAAGCATCACATGAGAGACGCCAGTCCAAGGGTACACCCCCTTCAACGCACCACCCCTTGGATTCCGGAAGCTACAAGCCCAAATTCCGACTCAGTGAAGATGCCTGAAGCCAATGGAATGGAAACAGGGAGGGTGTTCCGAGGAATGAAAAATTCTTCCCATAAATACAAAGTGGGGTATGGTGTCTGGCTAGGCCATCTCCTTTGTTTTCATGAGGACCCTACAACTTTTGACCTTTTCCAAATGAACCTTCTTTTTACAGAGTGTGCTCAGTTGCAGTCTTACCTAAGCAAGATCAGCAAAGACCTTCAGTACTTAAAAAGATCTACTAAAAACAGGAAAGTTAGGAGAATACGCTCTTATTAACTAGCTTCAAGCCGGAGCCAGCAACAGAGGAAGCCGCCTACTGCAGCCACACCTTGCCCTGCCTAAGGAACATGTTTGCCCTTGCATCACTCCCCTAGCGGCAGCTGTTGAATTTCTGATTAAAATAGGAGAAACTATCATCCCTGAAGTGAGATGGGTTAAGTGTGTGAGAAGGGAATTAAGTTTGACGTCACCAATGGAAGTTGACAGGAACAGAAATTGAAGGGAAATGGAGCCCTGCTTATCCCCCTGCGAAATCATTCACTTTGATCTGTGTAAATGACAAACCAGTCCAAACCTCCCTTTAGCATTGAGATGTAATAAAACAATCTTAGGTATTTGCCATTTAAAATTTTCTCTTTCTGTTCTTTCGTAACTCTTCAAATATCCCTTCTTTGCCTTACCCTGGGACACACATGAGGGCACCGAGATCAAGGTGGGAGGGGTTTCCAGGACCAAGAGCAGCACAAAGGGAGAGACTGTTACGTTGAGAACTTGTCAGTGGGGAAATCTGGGGCCCTGGCCATGGCCTGTGAGTCCAAGAAAGACAAGAGATGAGAAAGCAGCCCCCAGGGAGAGATGGAGGGAGGAGACAGGACCTCGCTACAAACCTCCTTGTGAGTCCAGTGGGGCCTGGGCCTTGTTGTTACCAGACCCAGGTTCTAGCACTAGTTTTGCCATTTTTAGTCTTGTGGGATCATAGTTAAGCTGTCCTATAAGACTGAGGCTTGATTAAAAATAAGATGCTGGGGCAGTGCCTGTGGATCAGTGGGTAGGGCGCTGGTCCCATATACCCAGGGTAGTGGGTTCAAACCCAGCCCTGGCCAAACTGCAATAAAAAATAGCTGGGCATTGTGGCGGGCGCCTGTGGTCCCAGCTGCTCGGGAGGCTGAGGCAGGAGAATCGCCTAAGCCCAAGAGCTGGAGGTTGCTGTGAGCTCTGACACCATAGCACTCTACTGAGGGTGACATAGTGAGACTCTGTCTCAAAACAAAAAAAAAAGATGATGCTGAGAAGTGCCCAGCAAGTGTCCATTCCTTTACTGGTCAGTTCCGTGCACACTTACCGCCCCCCTGTCACTCCTTAACATGCCCCAGTCTCCGGTTGAGCTCGCCTGTGCTTTGTATTCCTCTACCCACTCTGTTACCACCTTCTACACGGTCATTTAGACCCAAAGCACTTCCACATCTGACTTCATTCAGCCCCAAAGGCCACCTTCATTGAAGTGGCATTATTCCAGTTTATGGAAAAAGAAATCCAGAAGCAGATTTGCTGCCAGGCCTCCCACATAGAAGGCAGAGTCAGGATCTGAGCCCGAGTCTTTGGTGTCCACATTCATTTGACTATGGGAGGCTTTCTTCTCATTGACTCATCAAGCTTTGTCCAGCCCCTGCCATGTGCAGGCTGTGGCGCTAAGCACTGGGAGCGAGGGACAGGTGAGGATGGACTGGACGGTTCCTACGTGCCTGGAGCTCAAGTCCAGTGGGCAGTACACACACTTAAATAACCAACCACCCTGTGATGGAGAGAACACCTGTGTTCCTAAGCTCCATGGGAGGCCTGGTGCTAGGCCTGGCTTTTGAAGGCTCAGAAGGGCTTGCCCTGTTGACCCAAGAGGGAAGGGGCAGGGTACTGTTGGCCAAGAGAATGGGAAGTAGGCACAGTTGGGGTGGTCAGAGCAGCAGCTTAAGGATGCTGGCAGAAGAGGGGGTGGGCCCAGGGGAGGTCAGGCCATCACTAGCACCTTCTGCGCCACTCAAGAGGTTTGGATTTTACTCTGTGGCCGTGGCAGCCATTGCAGGGCTTCAGAAATGAGCATCTGTGATGAACTGAAGATGCAACAGTGGACAACATAGCCAAGGAGCTTATGTCCCTTTTGGGAGAGAGATGCTATAAACAAATAAGTGAAATGTAAACAGACGGGCTTACTCTTGCCCGCATGCCGGGACCCAGCCCTCTCACCCCCAAACTCTATCCCCAAAGGCATTTATGGCAAAATATTAGAGAATTATCTGTAAGTTGGGATTGTTTTACTAAATCAAAGTAATTCACATTATGGGGAACTGCATAGGGAATAACCTCCGGCTGCTACATAAATTTCTTAATTTTTAAAAAAATTTTTAGAGATGCGTGGCCCAGGCTGGCCTCAAGCAACTCCCGTCCGTTAGCAATCCTCCTGACTTAGCCTCCTGAGTTGCTAGGATTAGGGGCATGAGCCCCTGTGCCTGGCTGTAGGCTGCATTTGTAAGCGGGAAAGAGCAAAGTACAGGCCAGTGTGTGTATGTATGCGTGCAACTTTGCAGGTGGCATGAGAAGAGTTGGAAATCTGAATATATTTAAGTATTTATTTATGTTTTCAGGCACAAACCAGGGAAAAAAGAACAAAAATGTTAATTAAAATAGTTACCTAGGCTCGGCATGGTGGCTCATGCCTGTAATCCTAGCACTCTGGGAGGCCAACACAGGACAGCCTGAGCTTAGGAGGTTGAGACCAGCCTGGGCAAGAGTGAGACCCCATCTCTACTAAAAATAGAAAAACTAGCGGGGCATTGTGGTGGGCATCTGTAGTCCCAGCTACTTGGGAAGCTGAGGCAAGAGGGTCACTCAAGCCCAAGAATTTGAAGTTGCTGTGAGCTATAATGACACCACAGCACTCTAGCTTGGGTAACAGAATGAGAGTCTTTCCCAAAAAAACAAAAGTAAGTTACCTAAAAGGAGTTATCAGGGGAAAGAGTAGGGAGGATGGGATTGAAAGATGGGGTTTTCTAGAAGCACCTTATTTGGTAGTTTTGACTTTGGAACCTTCGGCTTTACGTAATTAAAAAACAAAATTAAATGAAGAAGGAAAAAATCCCTAAGACTCAAGGTAACTTGAAACATCAAAATATAGTGAAACAATTAAAGAATTGAAGATTGATCTGATGGAACAGAGAAGGAGTTTTCCATGTTATTTTTAAGAACACAGTATTTTTACTACACATCCTGGTGAAGCATATCCTAAGGATGTAATGTACCAAGAAAGCTTAAACAGTACTCAGGAATCTTTTTTTTTTTGGAGACAGAGTCTCACTGTGTTGCCCTTGGGAGAGTGTCGTGGCGTCACAGATCACAGCAAACTCCAACTCTTGGGCTTAAGCGATTCTCTTACCTCAGCCTCCCAAGTAGCTGGGACTACAGGTACCCCCCACAACGCCCAGCTGTTTTTAGTGATGGGGTCTCTCTCGTGCTCAGGCTGGTCTGGAACCTGTTAAGCTCAGAGCAATCCGCCCGCCTCATCCTCCCAGAGTGCTACAATTCCAGGCCTGAGCCACTGTGCCTGGCCAGTAATCAGGAATTTTGTTTGTAATTATACTGGTATTGTTATTTCAAAACTCTCTCTGTGTGTGCGCAATTGCTATCCTGGATCACTGTGTATACATATGTAATTATGTTAATGTTCTTAGTGATGAGATTTTCAGCATTGAAAACAGAGATCCAAATAAAAATTTATATATTTATTTATTAATTTGAAACAGAGTCTTACTCTGTTGCTCTGGGTAGAGCGCTATGGAAGCAATCCTCTGCCCTCAGCCTCCCAAGTAGCCGGGACTACTACAGGTGCCTACTGTGACACTGGGCTAGATTTTCTATTTTTAGAAGAGATGGGGTCTCACTCTTGCTGAGGCTGGTCTTGAACTCCTGAGCTCAGGCCATCTACTCACTTCAGCCTCTCATAGTTCTAGTATTACAGGCATGAGCCAAATAAAAATTTCAAAGCTACATATATTTGGGCTTGGTGCCCGTAGCTCAGTGGTTAGGGTGCTGACCACATGCACCAGGGCTGCTGGGTTCAAACCTAGACAGGGCCTGTTAAACAACAATGACGACAATAACGAAAAATAGTGGGGTGTTGTGGCAGGTGCCTATAGTCCCAGCTACTTTGGAGGCTGAGGCAAGAGAATCGCTTAAGCCCAAGAGTTTGAGGTTGCTATGAACGGTGATGCTATGGCACTCTACTCAGGGCGACAGCTTGAGACTTTGTCTCAAAAAAAAAAAAAAAATAGGCTCGGCACCTGTGGCTCAATGGGCTAAGGCGCCAGCCACGTACACCTGAGCTGGTGGGTTTGAATCCAGCCTGGGCCTGCCAAACAACAATGATGACTGCAACCAAAAAATGGCCGGGTGTTGTGGTGGGTGCCTGTAGTCCCAGCTACTTGGGAGGCAGAGGCAGGAGACTCGCTTGAGCCCAGGAATTGGAGGTTGCTGTGAGCTGTGATGCCACGGCACTCTATCCAGGGTGACAGCTTGAGGCTCTGTCTCAAAGAAAAAAAATAAAAATAAATAAAAAATAAATAAATAAATAAATAAATAGGCTCAGCGCCTGTGGCTCAACGGGCTAAGGCGCCAGCCACGTACACCTGAGCTGGCAGGTTCAAATCCAACCCGGGCCCGCCAAACAACAATGATGGCTGCAACCAAAAAATGGCTGGGTGTT
>CAUYRH010040767.1:0-17534 GCA_963574655.1 Perodicticus potto
AAATAACAGGAGAAAATATCATGAATGTTACATTAATCAGGCGGATAAAAATATCTCCGATTGTATGGGAAGCCCGCACACTGTACTCCAAGCCTGAATCATTGTACACAGTTATGACTTAATAAAAAATAATTAAAAAAATTTTTTTAATTAAATAAATAAATGAATAAAAAGTATTATCCATGCTATAGTGTGGATAAATCTTGAAAATATTACACTAAATTTAAATAGTCAGGCACAAAAGATTGCATACTATGTAACTTAATTTGTATCAAAGAACAGAATGAGGAAATTTATAGAAACAGAAAGTAGGATTAGCAGTTACTTAAGGCTGAGGAAGAAAATGGGAGTATACAGGGTAATAGCTACAAGGTAGAGGGTTTCTTTTTCAGATTATGAAAATGTCCTGAAATTGATTCTGGTGATGTTTGCACACGTCTGTGAACTGTAAAATGTATTGAAATGTTCACGTTACATAAGTGACTGGTGTGGTATGTGAATTATATCTCAATAAAGTGCAAAGTAGAGAAGTAAGTGAATAAATTATAACAATGGGGAGGAAGAGACATTAAGATGTTTGGAAAAAGTAAGCTAGTAAATATTTTAAAATTTCTTTGCAACAGATAATATTTATGCAATTAAAAGGGGATACAGCTCCATAGCAACATTTATGCATAAAGTACCAAGAATAACAGCACTTACAGGACAAATGTAACCCATAAAACTCTCTGGGGCTGGATGGTTTTACTGGAAAATACATCAAATATTTAAAGACAATTTGCAGCTAAGGAGAGATTTCAGAAGTAGAGATCAAATTAGATGTGATGAATTTCTGGTGTATCACGGAAGCTGTACGAAAGGTGTATTGGAATACACCTCAAGCAGAGAGCAGAATAGAAACAGAAAGGAGTGTAGAAACAATGGTATTTAAGAAGCAAGAGGAAGAAAATGAGCCAGCAAAGAAAATCAAGGAAACCAGCCAGGTGAATAACCAGGTAAGAGCAGTACCATGGAGGTGGCAAGACAACTTTTGAGACACCGAAGTCGTCAACAGTGCAGAGAACAACTGGCTTCTCTAAGCCGGCACCTCACTCAACCACGCAGTGATGCAGGGAAGGCAATTCACTGCACTCTCAGCTCAGGATCATAATGTTTCTTAAAGTGTGTTTAAGAAAAATCTTTTGGGGCAGCTCCTATAGCTGAAAGGAGTAGGGCTCCAGCCCCATATAGCAGAGGTGGTGAGTTCAAACCTGGCCCTGGCCAAAAACTGCAAAAAAAAAAAACAGAAAAAGAAAAATCTTTTGCGGATACCTTAAAAATGGCATAGAATATTTTACACGTTTGAAACAGAGTACCAAGGAAAGTTGAAATACTGTTTGGATTCAATTTGGGAGCAAATTACCTCTTGCACTAATAACCAGAATGGGACATCTTGATTACTGGCACTGGATGTTTGCCTTAGAATCCTTGGTCTAAACCAATGAGAAAAGGAAATTTGTTTTATTACAGTTTGACAAATACACATAGAGGAAAACACCCCAGACCACGCAGATGCAAAAGTGAGGAAAGTACTGTTAATCTTCCCGGAGGAGTTCCACCATGATTCCTATCATGGCTTCTGATGGTCTCAAGCCTGAGTAAATGGTGATGGGCACCTACTTCATTCCCACATCCTTTCTCTGAAGGAAAGCATGTAAATTGGAAGAGAGAAAGAGCATGAGGTCAACAAGAGTTGACCCAATTCTGAAAATTCTTCTGCTGCTGTCTAGGATCTGGTGCTGCAGTATAATGGTCCTCTGAATGAGGAAGAGCCCTCTGGCAAAACCCAGTCATCTTCTGCAGCCCCAGACCAAATCTCAGGGGTGCTAGTACCTTTTATTTTCTCTTCATTTCAACTAAACCATTAACTAGAATACCCCATTCCTTGGCCCTGCCAGCTAAGAGCATGTCCTCTATAATTAATTATAATAAGAGCTTAATCACTTAAAATATCTTCAAAGGTAATAATTATCCTCATCACACTGAGGACTCACCTGCATCTTAACAGTCACTTGGCACTGGGTACTGTACTTGGGGCAGGAATGCAGTGTTTGATGAGCTGGAGACTGGAGAGTAACAGTGCTGATCACACATTTAGTTTCCAAGGTGACAGAGAACATGCTAAGGAAGTGAAAAAAAAATCTTCTGTTCTCTTTTAAGCTTCATAAACTCAGAACTCTGGAAGTGAGTCCAGGGGACGAAGGACAGCAATGGGCCCCCAGGGATAACAAGACGGGCAAAGGTTCCATGCCATGTTGTGCACTGAAGAAATCTGATCAATGTACAATGATTCCATTCATTTCTATGAAGGCAACTTCCAGAAGTTAAATTTAAATTTACCTTTTGGGCTTCTTCCATGACTTAGCAATTATGAATTGGGCTGCAATAAACAATCTGGTACAGATATCTTTGTTGTAATGTGATTTTTGGTCTTCTGGGTATACTTTTAAAGTAATACCTGCATGGTTGCATTGAATGGAGAGGGGCAGAGCCCGTGGGACTACGAACACAGGCTCTAGAGTAAATCAAATCTTTAGTTTAAACCGCAGCTCTGCTACTTAACCAGCAAATCTAAATTTTAACTTCTCAAAGTCACTTTTTCTTCTATAAAACTAAGCTCCTGAAGTTTGGGACATGATTAACAAGATAAATATCACCAGAAGTGCCTCGCACACGCTAAGTACTAAATCGCCATTATTACTTTTTCATGCATGAATTTACCTTTTATGCTGTTTCTGCCCTTTTGAGTTCGCAAGTTAAACATGCTTATCTGAGGCTTGAATTAAGTGTGTATCCACAACCACTTAATTAAAAATGTAACCTGACATAATCTGAGAAATGAAAACCTCTATATTTTAGTAACATACCAAAGCCATTGTTTATGTTTTACATTGGGAAAAATACCAGTGGCAAGAAAAGGTAGTATCAAAGCTCTGATGTTCTTGGTGACCATATGCACAATTTGCCTCATTTTTGTTGTCAGCCAAGTAGAGCTAAAATTCCAAATTTGACGACAGACAGGTTGTAAGGAATAACAATCACGAAATATAATAATGAGCACTTAGTCCTTAAAATGTTGCTAGCTGGTATCATATTTTATGTTCTTTTCTAAAAAAAAATTCAAAAAAAAATCAATAAGCCCAGGGCAAAGTTTACTGAAAATATGATTTGAGACAAACTGTAAATTGAAGCATTAGCATGATGCCTTTGTGACTATTACCCACATGGTGATCTCCAACAACAGGTGGCTATAAAAGCAGGCCAGGGATCAAGTACCAACTCCACTTGGACTAACTCTGTGGCCTTGGGCTCTTCTTCTAAATCATTAGATCCTCTTTATCTTCTTCTGTAAATTAGGGATAATTGGCTCTCTTCCAATTGTGTCAGAAATATTTCTAGAATTAAAATGTGACTAGGCACCCATTGCTCAGTGGTTAGAGTGCCGGCCACATACACTGAGGCTGGTGGGTTCGAACCTGGCCCGGGCCTGCTAAACAACAATGACAACTACAACAAAAGAATAATAGGGCATTGTGGCAGGCACCTATAATCCCAGCTACTTGGGAGGCTGAGGCAAGAGAATCTCTTAAGCCCATGAATTTGAAGTTGCTGTGAGCTGTGCTACTACAGCACTCTACCAAGGCTGACATAGTGAGACTCTGTCTCAAGAAAAAAAAAAAATTAAAATTAACATGGCACTAATGAATTAAAATGAATTATTGGAACTAAAAACAATGATAGAATTTCACAGACCTGCCTTTTTTGTAGGTAAAGTGATGATGAAAACAGGTTGAAATAAAGGATTACAAATAACAAACAGAACCTTCCTGAGAAGTTAAAGTGAGAGGGATCACAATGGAAGATGATAAAAATAAGCAACATGGCACTAGGCTGTACCAGTGAGTAAAAGATGTTCATAAATGTTTCCCAGGTGAACCAAGAAGCCAAAGAAAGGCTCAATCTGCCAATCAAGCCACAAGGCTGATGTCATGGTAGACACAGCATGTCCTCATAGAAAGAGCAAGGCCTTGAAGACTGCGTAGGTATCCCACTTTGATAAATCGTTATTAGCTGTCTGTCTTTGCTGAATCTCAATATTTTTTAAAGTGGATAGAGGATAATAATACTTACCTAAAAGGAGGATGTGTGAATCAAAGGACATAACCCATATGGAGGGTCTATCACACAGTAAGAACTCACTAAACGAATCCTTTGGAGCTGAGTACCAACCCCACACAATCCTTTTGCTCATTGATTTTACTTCTTACAAGGAATCTGCATAGGTTACTAAGGTTTCTTACAAGTGCTCATCATCTGCTGTCATCAGTCATAGATTCTCTGCTATTTAGCCACCAAAAAAGGGGAAAGGTCAAAGGTCCAAGAATAGTGTTCAGGTTAAAGTCCTCAAATCTATTGTCCTAGTCCCTGACCATCATTATTATTTCTTTTATCTTTCACCACTTTTCAACCCCTTCCTAATATTAAAGTGGAGTGACAATAATGGAAAACAGAAAAACAATAATGGAAAACTCCCTGTTCCCTTCAAACTAGTCATGTTCAATCTGAAAACTTTGCTTTTGTATGTTCACCAGCAGAGGACATTATCAACTGACTTGAAGTGGAATTTAATTATGGTATTATTAAAGACACTATTCAAAACATCACTCTTTAACTCGAATGGAGGAGTTTAACTCAACTTAATTTATAGCTTATAAAAAAATTCACTTATATTTTCAAATTGAGATTTGGGTGAAGATAATCATGTTTGTTAAAAAAAAAAAAATCCTAGTGGAATCTAAATCATTTTCAAGGCATGCCTAAAATCCTTGAATAAAAAATGTAATTTGGTCTGTTATAAATTAAGTTTATGAAGTGTTGTACAGAATGTTTAGTTGATGTGAAGCCATATACGCAGATGGAAACGTAGAATTTCTTCTCCAGGCCATATAGTGAACACCTGCTTTTTTGACTACTGTGAATCCATGCTCCTGTCTTGCACTAAAGCTTTCCCATTGCCGTTTTTCTTCTGCACAATCACTCATGCTTATGTGCAGTGTGGTGGTAGAGTCCTTCAGATGGCTTGGCATGCATATTTGGCCTTGATGTGGACATGTGAGCCAAGGCAAATCAATTGGACTAAGGTTCCTGTAATTTTGAAACTTGATTAGATTAAATCCAATATGGGGGGAAAAAAGAAACCTGGAGCCCATTCATGTCAGCGCCCAATTTTGGTAAATCAGTGGTTCACTTACATTCCCAAGGGGCCAGAATCTTTCTGCTTTATCTCTTCTTCCATAAGGCACAGACTCATCTTCTGTGCTGCCCTCCTCTCATTTTCCCAAGCTGGTGCTTAGGTCCAGAAGTCACAAAACGATGTAATTCTACAGAGTGGCAACTCAGTCTGGGCTCACCTGGACAGCTCATCGCTTGGGCTGACCAGCTGAGCTTGATCCTGTGGTTAAATAAATAAGTACATTCCAAGTCTAATTATGTAGCTCTATATTTTCAAATATTCCAAATATGATTTACTACTAATTTGTAATTATGCCTTTGGCAGCTTTAAGTGTCACTATACTTTCAATGAATTTTTTTGGTAGCAATTTCAAAGGGAAGAGTAAAAAATATCTTTGCTGCATCCTCAGTAATCCCTTATCTTTATTTTATCTTTGCTGCATCCTCAGTAATCTCTTACCTTTATTTTCAGTTTTGCTGTACACGGACTCTGCTCCAGTGAGAGCAGCCATAGCAGGGAGCCACCCGGGGTTGTGCTTTCTTGCTCTCTTGCGCATACTTATGTCCAAGATATGGGGCTCACCATTAAATGTTTGTTGAATTAATAATTGAGACTAGGTCAAATGAGGAAATGAAATTATTATGATAAGAGTTTAAGAGTAGTTACCATAAACAAGAATGAAGTAGACGCAATTCCAGCAAAAGAAAAGGAAATGAATGTATAGCTGAAACTGACAGGAATAAAGGGGGCAGAATACGAGCTGCATATTAAAAAATGGCTGTCTCGGGATTCATAAGATTTGGCTCTGAGAGTTATTAGAATCTCTCGGGTACACATTCCTGACAGTAAGCAATTGACTTTAAGAAAATATTTCTTTGTTTGTTATAAAATTTATTCAGTCAACACTATCCCTGGGAAGAACACAGAAGCCGAAGAAATCATCTCTACTCTTGATGTACAATGTGTTCAGAAGTCTATCAAATTTATAGATTTTTAGAATTAGAAGGACCTAAAACTGTTACTTCAACTAGACTTATTCATTTTATAAATAAAAAGTTTGAAGTCTGGAGAGGTTCACCTAAGCCTGCACTATTTTCAGTACTATCTATTAATCACGTATGCTGTGCTGTCTTAAAGCGTTTATACACACTATACACACGCTATCTTATTCAATGTGCTCAACCCTATGAAACAAGAGTCTCAAACTCCAATTCAGCAAGGTCAAGTCACTTGTCCACGGTCCCACAGGCATGTTGCTCACCTGCAGTGAGGCCCAGCTCTGCTGACTCCCAGCCCGTGCTCACTGTACAATACTTACACCCTGAACCTTAATAGCCTTGGTGGAGAATGTGGAGCCCGGTCATTGGGCTCAGAGTAATTGGCCTTTATGTGCAGATTGTAATGTATGGCTATCTGCGTTGATTAAGATCATCATGCTCTATTTAACAGCTTTGACTAATAATGTGCTTACTGTCTACAAACTATAAAGATAAATGAAAAGGCAAAAAATTGGGAGATACACCTGATGAAATAAGCCATTTTAAGCTAGAGCAATAAGTACCCTAGAATCAGCATTCCCTCACAGTGGCCTGGCCAGAATGTCCTAGGAGGTCAACAGAGACTGACAGGGCTCCTGCAAAAGGAAGGAACCCTGCACAGGAAAGAGCACTGTTCCCCGGCATCTCCTCTGCGGGTTCTGGGTGATATGTACACATCGTACACATCTGCAGTGAGTTCAGCAGGAACCGCCTCTGTTGTTCCATGTTCAAAACCAGGACTATTCACTAGTTCCCTTGCACCTGTGTTTTTTCACTGTCCTCACAACTGCGATCGTGTGACAGGTGGTTTGCTTGTAGCAAGCAATATGAGAAGAGTTTTGGAAGATGACTTAGGATCCCCTTTCAAAGAAGCAGAGTTAAAAGAGGTTGGGTAACTTCTAGAGAACGTTAGACCAACTTTAGCTCCCCTTCTTTTCAGAGGTAGAAGCTTTGCTTTTGCCCATGGTTTCATGTAATTAGTTTCCTGGCCAGAATCATTTTATTTTGGTTTGATGATCTCATTTTCTGGCCTCTTTTCCAAGAAAGCAATTCTTAAAATCTTAATAACTACAATGGAACGACCATACTCTCTGGTAATGGATAGAAGCTTTAGAGGATAATGTCATTTCTGAACACTTAACGAGTTTCGCAATTAAGAAGGCATTCAAGTTCAAGGTCTTATAAAGAAAGAAATCTTCCTAATCACAGCATTCCTATCTGAGTGAATAACCCACGTAGTCTTTTCTTTCTGACTTAATGGTGAAAGACATTAGTTTATACGTATACTTACTTGTACTTGATTTTGACATAATTCAAATATGTGAAATGCTATTTTACCACCATCACAAAAAAATATTATGTATGTGTGTTTCCATGTGTGTATATAAAATAAATATAGTATAGCATAATATATATGACATTGATACAGTTTCCCATACCATGTCTATATCCACATGTATATATCTATAATAGCATTTTATATATACACACATGTACGCAAAAATTATAGTTTGTGGTAGTTTGTGTGATTGCCAAATAGCCATTTCACATAACAAATTATATCAGATTCAGGGCATATCTACAGCTACTCTACAATGTACATACCATAGCACCTAGCTCTATACCTATTATGATATGTAATAGTAGGTATAATATAATAGTAATACATAGATATAGAAATATCTTGATATATAATCATGTTATACTAATATAATAGTAATACATAGATATAGAAATATGTTGATATATAATCATATTTTAATTATTAATAAAATACAGTTTAAGGAACAAAAAGTGACAATTTTTAAAGAATGAACTTTAGAAGAATGAAAGAGTGCACATACACATTCTGTTTTTGGTATAGACTGGAAGGATTTATAATAGTGAAAGGGCTGATTATATTTCTTTCCTATTTGAGAAAGAAAGAAAATTGAAGCAATGCATTCAAAGTTCTTCAACCCTTAAGCAGGTACCCCTAGTGTACTCTGAATTTTCCCCTGACACACCTCTTGGGGGCCTCCGTGTTGTACATCTACCCTCAGGCAGCCTGATTAGAATAGACTCTCACTACAAGAAAAATCCTGTCTGCTCATCTCAAATTCACTTTCTAGCTCTAAGACCCTGCTTTGTTCCAGATGTTTTCATGGAGAGTTTTGTCCCCAGAAATTGTCTTTCCTTTATGAGAGCTATTCCAATTTATAGATGATCCTAAATATCTAATCCAGGCCAAATATCATGCCTGATCAAAATAGTCTAAGAGGTCAACTGGAATTTGAGCTAAAGTCCAGCTGTCTTCCATGGTGGACTGATGACTTTACTATGATGTCATTGTATTTCTGTTCTGTCCAGGTACCTAGCCAGTGTGTGTTTATTATCTACAAAGGTCATCTATAAAAGATCAACCTTGGTAACTAGCTTGGCACATACTGCTTGAAGTGGTTGTGCGATGAATATAAGTGGCTAATGCCTTTTACTTGGCACGGTGTATTTAGATTCCATATTGTTGCTTGGTTACTTTTATTTAGTGTTTAGAAAGATACCAGACATGCGGTGTGCTTTTTAATAAATATGTATTGTTGATGATTGTAACTACCACACTATTATGGGATATCAGGCAGGCATTAAGCTTTTGGACTGAATTGAATGAGGAAAACCTCTAGCCATCATCAGATTGAGAAAAATAAATGGTACACATGCCATATTGGAGGCCTCTGGGTCTTGCCAAAGTAAAGCAACAGGAAGATGGTGAATTGAAATCCTTGATGACATGAAAATAGCTTATTTATGCTGCTTCTAGTTTCTGAACTCATCTTACTCCACTCCAAAGACACCCCATTGAAATACAATGATTTCAACTTGGTATCAAAGACCATCCCTCAATTTCACTGCCTTTGCCCTGTTCTGAAATCTCCAACACACACACACACACACACACACACACACAGCATCACGGTGCTTTGAGGTCATCATATTTCTTCTTCTAGATGAGTCATCAGTTATCAGAATCCATCTGTTCTTTATCAGGTGCCAAAATGGAGTCTGTCAGTCACTGTTGTATAAACAACAGCCTCAAGACCTTGGTAGCATACAGTTCTGAGTTTGGGGTTTTCCCCAGAAATGTAGTGAATTGACAGGGGTTGCTGAACTTCAGGCTACAGGGACTGGAGTGTGTCCTTTCTGTATGTCTCTCATCTTGGCCCTGAGACCATCAGAATGGCTGACATATTCTTCTCCTAAGAATTGCAAAAATACAGAGGGCAAGCCCCACCTTGCAAGCTCATGTCAAGCCTCTACTGAGAAAGAACAATTTGACTTCCGTGGGCAGAAATGAGAAATTACAGGAACGTTGCAGGAAAATGCATGGATGCAGGAGCAAGGCAGGGTTGTTTTCAGCATCCCAGTCCGCCTCAGGGGATGATGATGCATGTCCTTTATTCACTCTATCTGCAGCTGCGATCATCTACTCCATATAAGGGCTTGGAATTACAGCTACAAAGATAGATTGAAACTTTAAAAAAAAATGTCAGTACAGGGAATGAAGGAAGAAGAGGAGAAAATGAACTTTTTTCACTCCTAGCTGGAAACATTAAAAAGTAATAATTAAAAAACAAAAAACAATGTGTTCAGGGAATGTGGCTAGAGCAGAATGTTCCTTCTCCATGTGATTTATTTAGCATATTGTGGGAGGAATTGTGATTTTCTGTGCCTAACCTTATACATATGTCACTTAATTTTGAGAAAAATTAATAACTAGCTTATCAACTACCTTCTAAGTAAAACTAAGAGTTTGTCGATATTGCTAATTAATATTGCAGAGAAAATACTATGTGTTCTCTTTTACTTCCAACTAGATTGTAATTGTCAGATTGTGAAGAAAAAATAGTTTCTGCCTTAACTTTTATCACCTACAAATAACCCAGTTTTGTGTTATCAATAAAATATTGAAAATGTTAATACCCTTCACACAGTTTAAAATCCAAAATATAGCAAGCCCAAGAAGAATGCAAAATGAATGGAGCTCCCAGACATTGCTTTGGGTGGTGGGGGTGATAGAAAATGGGTCAACCACTTTGGAAAACATTTTCCATTTCTTATAAAATGAAATACACAACATAAGAAATAGAAACCCCATTCTTAGAAGTCATTTGCTATCTTTACCCAGTATGCAATAATGTTCTCATTTTGGAGCGTCTCTTCAGGGCTGCCATCTTTGTCTTGCTGTATTCTTTTTTAATTAAATCATAGCTGCGTACATTAGTACAATCAAGGGGTACAATGTGCTGGTTTCATATACAATCTGAAATGTTTTCATCACACTGTTTAACATACCCTTCATGGCATTTTCTTAGTTACTGCATGAAGACATTTGTCTTCTGCATTTAGTAAGCTTTGCCTGTACCCTTCTAAGATGCACCATAGGTGTGGCCCCACCAATGTCTTGCTGTATTTTAATTTGCTCTTTCAATTTCCCCCAAATTCTGTTTACTTGTGTCTTTTTTTGTTCTCATTTTCCCAAGATTTAAAAATAGCAGATTCCAAAGATGATGATGTTGTTTTTCTTTGGGATCGAACCATAGTCTACTCTACACTCTTTCTGCAGTGTTTGACGCTGCTCCCCACCCACTCTTTCCTGTCATTTCCTTCTTAGCTTCATTTTCATCTCTTCATTCTCACATCTAGTCATTGTGCAAAACGCGTGGGGATGCTATTGTGCAGCCAGTTTGACGCCGACTAGACCTCAACCCTTGCAAGTAGTCTTCTTATAGCCTTTAATATTTTGGCTTCTTAACATTTGTTTGGTGAACACTTATTTAATAATTGAAATCCGGAGATGTTTGTAGCAAACATAAGCTATTGATTTCTACTCTTTGACATCAAAGTAAGTGCTATGGTATGTGAGCACAATTCAATCACCTACTTGAAGAAATATCTTTAATATTTCTGGATGATATAAATATGCTATACAGTGAGTCACATCTGAAATGCAGAATATCTCACAGCAGATTCATTTCACTGCCAGGAAATATTAATTCGACATGATGTCTGAGTTAAAGCGGGTTTGTGTTGTTCCAGTTTGCTGAGTTTGTCAGTCTGCCGCCACTCAGTTCTGTGTGCATCCACCACCCAGAGGCCATGTAGTTAGAGCCCCCATTCTCTCTCTCCCTCCCTCCCATCTTTAATATCTTTATTAATACTCCCTTCTTGCACTGTAATAAGTCTTCATTATAATCAAAAACAAGGAAAACAAAAGTCAAAACGATCATCAGCAACAGAAAACCCCATCATGATGTGCTTCGCTCCCAGTCTCTTTCCCATCTCTATTTTTAGATCACTGACAAAAATCACAAATAGAAAGGTCTGGGTTCCTTACTGTCTCTGCCTCTCTCCATCCCCTGAGGACTTGCCCTGAGTTTACAGCCACTGATATGGGAGTGCTGCTGCCCTCCAGAAGCCCTGCTGAATCCCCCCTGGAAAATTCAAGCACCTCTTCCTGGATCTGACCCTCCTGTGACTTTCTGCAGTGTTTGACACTGCTCCCCACCCATTCCTTCCTGTCACCTCCTTCTTGGCTTCATTTTCAACTCTTCATCCTCACTCTGTTACCACCAGCCCTCTCTACGGCTTCTCTTTCTCCACCTGCCTTTCAGCTGTAATTTTCTCTTTGGTCTTCTCTTGCGTCCTCTCTCTAGGGAGTCTAACCCCACTACACTGTCAGCCTTCCCCTCTCATCTGATGGCTAAAACTCTGTATTACTCACCTGCCTCTTCTTTTAGGTCCTGCACCCACATTAGCGACGGGGATGGTACAGTTATCACTAGACACAACGTATTTAAAAGAAAAGTGGGCAATGAGGAATAGACTCAGGCAAGCCTGGGTTACAGTTTTTCCTTGTCCACCTCTCTGCTGTGTGCCTATGGAAAAGACACATAAGTGCTATACGTAGCTATAACTGGGAGGAATTACAGTGAAAATCAAATAAGGAACATGCTGCACTCAATACTTGGATGACAGTCTGCGTTGCTATCTTCTTTTCAATGTTTTTTTCTTTTGTTGTATCTTTATGTTCTCAAACAGCACCATTAAAGCCCCATAGTGAATTTTTTTTCACTCTCTATCTTCATATCCCATTAGTGGTTGAGTTATGCTGACTTTTGTTAAAAAATTTTTTTCTATGAATCCATACTTAACTACCTCTGCATTGGGCCTTATTACTGCAAAAGTTCCCAATTGTTTCTTTGGTTTCTATCTCTCATTCCACCGAATCATCCATGGGACTGACACTGAAGTTATTTTCCTAACCACTGGCAATACGGCCTTTCCATTCTTCCTCAAACAGCCCCGGTGGCTTCTAACTGTGTAGTGTAATGACCAAACTCTTAAACTAAAATTCATTATTCTTCCCACTCTGATTCTTAGTTGTCTTTTAAGTTTTACATCCTACTATTTCTTTTTATAAACTCTCTGCTATAGTCAGATTGGATAATTAACTGTCATTCCAATATACTGTGAATGCTCAAAACACTTCTTCCCTTTGCAGTGTCTCTCTTCCTTTAACAAATTTCATCTTTTCTTATCCACCTGTCCCTCAGGGATCATACAGCATGTTGCTTTGTTCTCAGTTAAGTGTTTTAATCTTCCCTGCCTCTCTTTTATCATTGTCAGGTATGCTGGTGTCTTTCCTCACCACAAATTAAGCCCATTGGAAGGAGACACGACAATACAATAAAATTAGTAAAATAGAAATAAAAATGAAAAGCCAAAATTGAGAAAAATTAGTATACCAACATCATGGCCCAATAGGATTGTGATCCTTGCCAACCCCAATTCTGAACTTCTTAGTAAAACAAAATTTAATAGTCCATTCATTCATTCATTTCACAAGTATATGTTGGTTTGGGTGAGGACTTTTTTTTAATTTCAGAATATTACAGGCATAAAATGTTTTGGTTACATGGATAGCTTATGCACTGCTTGAGTCAAAATTATAAGTGCGCCCATTACCCAGAGAGAGTACATTGTATTCCATAGGCATAAATTTACCCACCCCCTCCTCCCCACTCCCGCCTACTTGATTTCAGCAATGAGGTATGTAGCAATTTTCCTAGTATGAGTTCTTGAACTTAATTACCAGACATTTTACAATGAAAGCTTTGTTGGCCATTACAGAAAAAAGAGCTCCAAAATTGCTTTGAAGGGTGGACTAGGTGATGGTGTTGGTGCATAGATTCCCAAAAGGAATACTTTAAAGGTTACCCTAGTGCTATTCAGCAATGAGATATGTGTCACTTTTTCTAAGATGAGTTTGCAAAACTTAATTATCCAATCTCATATATCATGTTTATGTGGAAGTCTTTTTTCATCCTTTGATATCAAACTAGATGCTACTTGGTTTTTTAGATTTGAAGGGATTTTCTTGTGAACAGTACATAATCATGTCATTTTTTTTTTTAATTTAAGATTAATATGAGGGCACAAATGATTAGATTACATTGTTGCATTTGTTAGGTAAAGTTCAAGTTGTAATTGACCCCTTCACTCAGGGGGTACGCTGCCTTTTGCACAGCTAAGGTATAATAATTAAAGCTAACGGACAACCTTCACAATGGGAAAAGATATTTGCAGGCTACAAATCTGACAAAGAAATAATAACTAGAATCCACAGAGAACTCATATTAATCAATAAAAAAAGAGCAAACAACCTCATTTATAAGTGGGCAAGAGTCTGGAACAGACATTTCTCTAAAGATGACAGACAAATGGCCAAACACATGAAAAATGTTCGTCATCCCTAATCATCAGAGATATCTTCCTATCTTACTATGGATGATTTAGAAATTTTGAGAATTACATCTTGATTGATTTATGCCTTAAGGGGGTCTATTTCTACGGCTTTTGCAGTGGCTATATTGGGCATTACAGCTACTTAGGAGGCATCACAATTCTACTGGTGATCGATAATGTTTCATTTCTAGTGGAGTTTGGGAGCCTTATTTCCTTTTAGGTCCCTTTTATCATGCCCACATTTAAATGTCATTATCTTTAGTATCAAATGGTGCAACAATTTTATATTTAATTATCAAATTAATTTACAAAACTATGATGAAAAGGACAATCTACTGTATGTATTCAATTCTCCTCTTCCTTTCTTCCTCATGTTCTTGGATTTTTTTCCTTTTGAAGATTCTGTTTGAAGAAATTGCTTTAGCCAGTTTTTGAGGGTAGGCCTGATATTGACAAATTCTTTTAGATTTTCTTCCTCTGAGAAAGTCTTTATTTCCCCCTTTATTCCTTAGGAATAATTTTCTGACATATAGAGTTCACAGTTGACAGTTTTCGTTTCAGAATTTTAAAAAATATGTACTTTTTTCTGGTCTCAATGGTTTCAGAAAAGAATCTGCTATCATTTTAATCAGCATTTCTCTATGAGTAAAAATGTCATTTCTCTGTAGATGCATTCAAGAATTTTTCTTTGTCTTTTATTTTTAAAATTTTAATTATGATGTGTTTGGCATAAATGTCTTTGGGATTATCATTTTGGGGATTTGCTCAGGTGCTTGAATCTAGAGATTTATCTTTTGCCAAGTTTGGAAAGTTTTCAGCAGTTATTTATTTAAATACCCTTCCAGCTCTACTCATTGTTTTTTCTCTTTTCTGATATTCTCATGATAAGAATGGTAGGTCTTTTGTTAACATCCTACGTAGGCCTGAGAAGCTGTTCATTTTGGAAGGGAGGAGGACTGTTTTTTCTGCTGTTCAGATTGGGTAAATTTTATAGCTTTGATGTTAAATTCACTGATTCTGTTCTTTGTTATTTCCGCTCTCTTATTGTGCCATCCAGTATTTTTTTTTATTTCACATTTCAGTTATTGTAGTTTTAGTTCTGTAACTCCCATTCAGATTTTTCAAAATAACTTTTACTTCTTTTCTGAAATTTTCTACTTTTTATTTGTTCCAAGAGAATTTGTTATTGATTAGTGAAGCCATTTCTATGTTTTCTTTTAAGTTCTTGTCAGGTAATTCCAATATATGGTTCATTTCGATATTGAATGAATACTGGTGTGAGTTGATTATGTTTTCTTGTTCAGGTTTGATTTTCCTCATTCTTAGTATGCTGGGTGATTTTCTATTGTATTTTACATCCCATTGAAATTTCTTATTTTAGCAAACATCCACCTTGTTTAGACCTAGCATGTGGGTCTAAAAATTTTTAAATTTAAGAACCTTTTTAGTGTTTAGGTTAGCCTCACTGGGGCTCCCACTTGTCCTGGCTGGTGCTGCCTGAGGGGACAAAAGAAGGTTTCCTGGGCCAGGTGGTCTGGAGTCTCTCAGTCAGGGAGAGGAATCCTAGGCCTGGCTCACAGACATCAAGACTAAGAGTTTTCTTTAGTCTGGTTTCCAAATTATATATGTTTGCAAAATCATACTGCACATAATAAAGGGAATGAAAAGTTGATCAAACAATATAGGGAATGAAATGGACTGGGAAAATTTAAGAAGGTTTTGCCACAATATTGAGATTAGGAGGAGAAGACATGCATTGAGACAGCTCCCTTTTGGTCCAGTTATCAAATTAATTTACAAAACTTCTGGCCCCAGACTCTGCTTCACTTCACCCGAGTAGCCTGGAGTACCCAACACACCATCCATCCTGGGGAAGGGCCCCATCCAGTGAGATTTGTGGCCCTCGCTCTTCTCATCCTTTGTCTGCCATGTTCATTTATTGCTGTGCTCCCTATGTTCTCTTCCTTAATTATCTGTATCGCGTGTCTCTGATAGTACAAAAGGCATCTCATGTTGGGTGTTTTTGATCTATGGCTATTAAATACGGGAATGACTGCAGTTTTTTATCTAAACACTTTAAGCATTCATGGAGCACAGGCATACTATAATTGCCTGATTGCTGTGAGACCTAGGCCCATAATTGAAAAAATATCTCATTTAGCTTTACCTAGTTTTTCTGATTTTGTTTCTTTCAAAAGCAATGTCTTCCTTATTGTAATTTTCCTAGGCATCATATTATCTATTTTCCTTCTATTACTAGTCTTGTATGTAGAGAGACATTTTTAGCCACACCATTGTGTGTCATTTTGTTTTTTCACTAACTGAGTCAACATTTACGAAGCAGTTGCTACAGACAAAACATTGCATTAGGTAGTGAATATAATTTATACATGAATTCTGTCCTTATTCATCTGCTATCTAACAATGGGATTCAGAATATTTACATAAATGTCTTTAAGTATGCAAAAGAAAATTTATACAACATAGTTACGAGTATTCACAACAGGGATAGATTCCTTTGGACTGTAAAGAAGTAAAAATCTCACAATAGAATTGTCATTTAGAATAGGCCTTTTATATTTCAGGATATGTGAATATTAACGGAAAGGACATTCCAAGCCAACAAAATAGTATTTGAAAGGAAAGAGAAATTTACAATGAAGTTTGAAGTTTATAGAGAGATAATAAATATCTTTAAGCTGTATGTCATAGAGAACTCTGCTAAATAGTGTCTAAACTCTTCTATACTCTCCTAGACATAGAATATTTATAGTATATTTATAGAAATCCTAAAGACAGAGTGACACAGGATAAGATCTATGGCTAGATGTATCACCCAGAACTCAGGCCTTATCCGTTCTTCCATGCTTGCACCTTTACCTTGTTGCCTTTGAACTTTCCTTTGCATTCCATTTTTTAATGCATATTCATATCTGGATAATGAGGATAAAGATGAATTTTAAAACATTTCAATAATAACTATTTAAATGTAGAAAAATAATAATTCAATTCTAAACCACTTTACATAGTGTACTCATTTCCTATAGCTGCTGGAATAAATACCACAAAATTAGTGGCTTAAAGCACACAAGCTCGCTAGCTCAGCGGAGCTGAACGACGTGCCGCCGCCTCCTTGGCAGTATCGGTGCTGTGGCAGCCAGCTGAAGAACCAGCGGGCTGGATGACAGGCAAGGAGGGAGACCTCCAACCCCCACCGGAGACTCCAATAGACAAAAAGTCTGGACAACTGCTGAGAAGACACCTGTGCCTTGGTGTCTCCTTCACTTTACACTTAGGACTAAATGTAGAACCCCCATTTCCTATGCCTAGGTCAATTTCATGTGAATTTCCTAGGCCTCAATTCCATGAATGGACTATGTCCATTCATTGATACATTCATTCACTTTGTCCCGGTGGAAGGGACTGTGTTCATTCGTTTCCTG
>CAUYRH010040771.1:0-14697 GCA_963574655.1 Perodicticus potto
ATCAAAACAGCATGGTACTGGCACAAAAACAGAGAGGTAGATGTTTGGAACAGAATAGAGAACCAAGAGATGAATCCAGCTACTTACCGTTACTTGATCTTTGACAAGCCAATTAAAAACATTCAGTGGGGAAAAGACTCCCAATTTAACAAATGGTGCTGGGTGAACTGGCTGGTGACCTGTAGAAGACTAAAACTGGACCCACACCTCTCACCACTAACTAAGGTAGACTCTCACTGGATTAAAGATTTCAACTTAAGACATGAAACTATCAAGATATTAGAAGAAAGTGTAGGGGAAACTCTTGAAGGAATTGGCCTGGGTGAATATTTTATGAGGAGAACTCCCCGGGTAATTGAAGCAGTATCAAAATATACTACTGGGACCTGATCAAACTAAAAAGCTTCTGTACAGCCAAGAACATAATATAGCAAGCAGACAGCCCTCAGAATGGGAGAAAATATTTGCAAGTTATGCCTCTGACAAAGGTTTGATAACCAGAATACACAGAGAACTCCAACGTATTAGCAAGAAAAGAATAAGTGATCCCATCTCAGGGTGGGCAAAGAACTTGAAGAGAAACTTCTCCAAAGAAGACAGGCGCACGGCCTACAGATACATGAAAAAATGCTCACCATCCTTAATCATCAGAGAAATGCAAATCAAAACTACTTTGAGATATCACCTAACCCCAGTAAGATTAGCCCACGTGACAAAATCCCAAAACCAGAGATGTTGGTATGGATGTGGAGAAAAAGGAATACTTCTACACTGCTAGTGGGAATGCACCCTAATAGGTTCCTTTTGGAAGGATGTTTGGAGAGTACGTAGAGGTCTAAAAATAGACCTTCCATTCAACCCTATAATTCCTTTTCTCGGTATATACCTAGAAGAGCAAAAATCACACTACAACAAAGACATCTGTACCAGAATGTTTATTGCAGCCCGATTCATAATTGCTAAGTCATAGAAGAAGCCCAAGTGACCATCAACCCACAAATGGATTAATAAATTGTGGTACATGTACACCACGGAATATTATGCAGCCTTAAAGAAAGATGGAGACTTTATCTCTTCTTTATCTCTTTCATGTTTACATGGATGGAGCTGGAACATATTCTTCTTAGCAATGTATCTCAAGAATGGAAGAAAAAGTATCCAATGTACTCAGCCCTACTATGAAGTTAATTTAAAGGTCTCATATGAAGGCTATAACCTAACAATAGCACAAGAATATAGGAAGGGAGGGGAGGGGGGAGGATGGGGTGGAGGGAGGATAATGGGTGGGGCCACACCTATGATGCATCTTAGAAGGGTACAGGCAAAGCTTACTAAATGCAGAATACAAATGTCTTCATACAATAACTAAGAAAATGCCATGAAGGGTATGTTAAACAGTTTGATGAAAACATTTCAGATTGTATATGAAACCAGCACATTGTGCCCCTTGGTTGCACTAATGTATGCAGCTATGATTTAATAAAAAAAAAAAAACAGTGAAAAGAGACAGAAGGCAAAAGAGTCACCTGTGGGTTGTAGCATGAGGTGGGAAGGGGCAGAAAGGTGGATTACAGAAGGGAATGAGGAAACTTGTGGGAGTGATAGATTCGTTCATTCTTTTGGCTGTGATGATGGCTTCAGGGGCATATACATATGAAAAGGTTACTAAATTGTACCCTTCAAATATGTGAGGTTTACTATATGCTAATTATACCTGCTAAGAAAATGACAGTAGAGAGTATTTGCAAGAATTTAAACAGGAGTAAAAACTGATGGATCCCTCTGGGAAAGCAGTTTGGGAATACATATCAGGAACCTTAAAATATTCTTTGACATTTCTTTCAGAACTGTATCTGAAGAACATAAAATGAGATAATTTTTTTTTTAACTCCAGGATTATTTATAATAAAAAATGGAAACCCCTAATATATGTGACAATAAAAGACTTCTCAAGTATATTGTGGTATACTCACATATGGAAATATTATGCAGCCATTAAAGGTAATGTTTATGAGAAATTTTTTTTTTGTGTGTGTGAAGGCCAAAAGTGGAAACCAAATAAACACATGTGTATGTATAGAGAAAATAAAAAAAAATGTTTTCTTCTTTTTTTTATCAAGTCATTTGTACATCAATCATAAATACATTTATGCCATTATGGGATCCAATGTGTTGATTATTTGTACAAATTGGAGTGCTTACATGCTACTAATCAACATAGCCTTCACCTCATTTACCCAATTACAGCATTAAGTCATTTTTTTTTTGTTTTTTTCTTTTTCTTTTTTATGAAATCATAGCTGTGCACATTAGTGCAATCATGGGGTACAATGTGCTGGTTTCATATACCGTCTGAAATATTTTCATCAAACTGGTTAACATAGCCTTCATGGCATTTTCTTAGTTATTGTGTTAGGACAGTTATATTCTGCATTTAGTAAGTCTCACCTGTAGCATTAAGACATTTGCGTTCTACACCTGATAGATCCAACTTGTACTTGCAATATGCTCCATAGGTGTGGTCCCCCTAATAACCCTCCCTCTGTCGAGCCACCCCCTCCCTTCCCTTCTCCCTCCCTTTCCCTCTTTCATCCTAGGCTATAGTTGTGTTTCATTTTTCATATGCAAGTGTAGACCTACCGTTTGATCCTGCAATTCCTCTTCTAGGTGTAGACCCAAAGGACCAAAAAAAATTTTCTCATACACATTTATCAGTTCTTAAAGTTGTTCTGCCTGAGAACACACCTGCAGTCAAGGATTCTCCCCCACCGTTCTCCTTTCCCTCCTCTTCTTTCCCACTCACCGTTCTGCTACCCACAAGAAAGGTAGATACTCATCCTGAATCTCACTATGATGTATTCCATCTCCCAACATTCAATGAAAAATGATAGTAACATTCCTGATTAAGAGTCCTATAAGAGAAAGAGAAAACACCGATAAGAAATGCCTTTTGCAAACCTCTCACTTATTACAAATTCTCACACAGATATTAAAAATTCTTTCATAACAGGCGGCACTTGTGGCTCAAAGGAGTAGGGCACTGGCCCCATATACTAGAGGTAGTGGGTTCAAACCCAGCCCTGGCCAAAAAAAAAAAAAAAAGAAAAAAAAAAGAAAAAGTCTTTCATAAAAGCAGATTATCTACTTACATACAAATGTAGGACAAAATATTTCTAAAATGCTTCCTAGAAGGTGATGTCCAGAACATTAGAAACCCGGTTATTGAATTTGCAAAAAAACTTCCTTTTCAGCAGATATGCTGTCTAATTAAGTCAAATTAATAACTAGAGGCAATAATTTTCAATAATAGAATGAAATGACTAATCTATCTATGTATAATAAATAACACCAACTATCTTTCCCTCTATATACCACAAATTTTAAAGGCACTTGTAGAAGATTTGGGTTAGAAAGCTGATATGTGGCATGTGAAATATACAGCTGTGTGTATACATCTCTTTGTGTATCTCTAGTCCGTAAGACAGACCCTAAAATGCACAATTTCCAATCTTTTAGTTTGTTTTTAACTTAATAAAAAAAAAAAAAGAAAGAAAGAAAGAAAAAAGACATTTTAAATTGGAATTTGAATGAACTTTAGGACATTGTGGTAAGTCAGTCATGAATAGGCAAAAAATGTATGATTCCATTTATATGAGGTGCCTAAAACAGTCAAATTCATAGAGATAAAAAGTATAATCATACTTACCAAGGCTTGAGGAGAGGGTAGATTGAGGATGGGTAGAAAGTTTACTTTTACCAAAATAAAAAAGTTCTGCAGATCTGTTACATAACAATGTGAATAGAGCTAACACTACCATACACTTAAATATAGTTAAAATGGTAAATTTTATGTTTTTGCCACAATCAAAATTTTTATTTATCTATTTATTTGTTTATTTTAGGGTCTGGATGACCTAAACCCTAGGGAACCCTAGGGATTCTGGTTCCACTAGAAAACAATTACTTACAAAAAAAAAATACTTTAAAAATAAAATAAAAATTACTTACAAAAAGAACCTTGTGGCCTAGTCTCCCGAAATGGAAATCATTGGTCTTACCTCATGTTACTGACGTTACCTGTGATTGAATGGTATCCAGAATTTTCTGGATTTATGATTATATTTTTTTTTAGCTAAATGGAGAGCCATTGATGATGTCCTAACTGCTTAACGGAGCCTTAATAAGTATAAGGCCTCTTTTGTGTCCCCTCCTTCCCCTTATTTTATTTATTTATTTATTTACTTTTTATTGTTGGGGATTCATTGAGGGTACAAAGAACCAGTTTACATTGATTGAATTTGTTAGGTTAAGTCCCTTCTTATAATTACGTCCTGCCCCCAAAAGGTGTGTAACACACTGTGACCCCCTCATCCCCCTTCCTCCTTCTCTCTCTCTGCTCTCCCCTACCCCCCCACCCTCTTATTTTCTTTATGTTGCCTGTCTTACTTCTGCTCAGATAATTCTTACACTGAGAAAAACAATGAACAAAAAACAGTCAATATTGTTTCTTATTGATCATCCTGGTAAGAAGTTTAATTGTGAGATTTGTGGATTTCAATAATGAAGATGGGTGGATTCATAAATGACTGCAACCATCCTTTAACAAGAAGAGTCATTAGAGAGCTACTGGCTTCTCTGCCACACTAGTTTCTCAAGATCTGTTCCTTATTGTAAAGAATGTAAATATTGGCATATTGCCAAGGATGGAAAGTGGAAGAGAGAATGTGTTCTTTGGAGTCAAATAGCCCTTGAGCACAGCAACTTAGACCTTCATTTAATTTTCATATGCCTCAAATTTATCATCTGTAAAAGCTTATACTTTGTGGGGTTGTTTTAAGGATTGCATGAGATAATATAAAGGAAAGGCTTAGCCAGATTCTGGCATATGGAAAGTATGCAATAAATGCAAGACACTAGCCTTTACCTGCAGGGAAAGGTATTCAGAGGAAAGAGCTACATCAGTTTCCTCTTACACTAAAATGTCCAATATACATATTTACCCCACAGGCTGAGGAAGATAAATTTCTTGGCTATTTCTCACTTTATTTCTGCTTCCCTGTTTTATAAAAACAATTTATTGTGTATTCAGTAACTCTGAGCTGTATATGTTCTCCCCTGCATAGTACTCCCATATTCAGTCTTTTCCTTTCCTCTTCCAAGACTTCTCTGAACATTCACAGTATCAAGACTTCTTTCACATCTTTTACAGATATGTTCCCTCCATCTTTTCATGTTTTTAAATGGCTCCTACAAACGATCTAGTTTATGTAGTCAAAAGTTAGGACAAAATATCTTTGGCGACTACCTCTCTAAACAGGTAGTCTCCTGAATTCCAAACAGGTAAACTCTCCTCACCCTAACTTTCCCCTACCATCCAATTGATGTAAAATGTTTCTTCTTTGCTTCAGTGGAGTTGGGATTGCATCTGTGTGCTTTTTTTCACGTATTTTTTCATAGTGGAAACAATTATGCTGTCTGTACATATCCTTTCTATTTATCTAGATGGTAAGTTCCTCAAGGGCAGATATTATGATTGATGGATTATCCTTTCAAAAGATGAAACAGACCATGATACACAAAGAGAACAAAAAGGTCAGGTGGAAATCATACTGGCATTGCAGACAAGAAGAGACTACTAATACTTAACACCCTAAATCTCAAATAGTCATGCCTTTGTTTGTCATAATTTTGCAGATACTATCTATACTGCAGTCAATGGAATGGTAAGGGAAAGGTAAATCACCCTGTGCCATTGTCCACTTCCCGAGTTTATTTATTTATTTTTTGAGACAGTGTCTCACTATGTTAGCCTTGGTAGAGTGCTGTGACGTCACAGCTCACAGAAACCTCAATCTCTTGGGCTCAAGCGATTCTCTTCCCTCAGCTTCCCAAGTAACTGGGACTACAGGTGCCCACCACAACGCCCAGCTATTTTTTTTTTTGCAGTGGTCATTGTTGTTTAGCAGGCCTGGGCCGGGTTTGAACCCGCCTGTCTTGATGTATGTGGCCGGTGCCCTAACCACTGAATGATGGGCGCCAAGCTCTCTTCCCAAGTTTAATCCAAAGGCAATTTGGCAACAGTATCTATCATTGGTGAAGATAGAAGGAATTTCTCTACTAAGCAACTTTGTGCCTTTGAGCAAGTTTCTTTGTCTTTCAACTTCTTTCTCCTTCTCCTGTTCCATGGTGATGATAATAATAGCAACTACTTTATAAGAGTTATTGTGAGGTTTAAAAGACATAGAGATCAATTATAACAGGGCCTGTACATAATATGTAATAGAAATTGTTGTTGCTGCTGCTAATGATAATGATATTATCATGACTTGCTTTGAGGAGAGCTTGTCTTTAAACCTTTTTCAGAAAACAAAAACCTTGTATTACTGAAATTTGCCAACCATTCAATCACTTCAACCAGACTACCTTTTTTTTCTATGCAGAATTAACGCTTACAAATCTTGGACAGACGTTTTAGAGTGTGTTTGTATAGGATAAGCTGCCTCCTGGTGTCTCTTTTGAATGGTTCTGGCCAATGGGCATTGTTAAACTTGTTGTCTGATGAGATAGCCAGAAGGAATAGCTACACCAACTCCTGTATACCCCCTATTGGTACATAGTATAGTCTTTCCTGTCCTCAGGCTGTCATTGGTTCTAGAGGCAGTAAGCGAACTGTTTCAGGCAAGTAAAATCGGGAACCCTTAACCACACTCTAAATGATTCTTTGCAAAAATCTAAGCATAGAGGATGATCTTTTAAGGTTCCGAGGAAGGTTGGAATCTAAAAATAAGTTTAACATAGAAGCTTAATGAAGCATGGTCCTGGTCATTAAAAACGTTCCTTATACATGGAAACAATTTTCTATCACCTTTGTGTTCTCTCTCCCTCTCTCTCTTCCTCCCTCCCTCCTTTCCTCCCTCCCTCCTTCCCTCTCTACCTCCCTCATTATTAGTTTGTAAATAACAGAAATTTTTAACTATATATATATACTCAATAGTTACAAATCAAGAATTAAAATCCATAGCACAACCTCCCTAATACAAGCACTACTATTATTTTGCTACATATCTTCCCTGAATCTTTCTTTTGTCATGCAGTGGATTGTTACCACGATTATAATCTTACTGAGACAGTGTGAAAAATGTGGGCTGTAGGGTCAGAAAAACCTGGGTTCAAGTTCTGCCTTTATCCCTCATGGGCTGTGAGTTTGTCCTAATTTTTTTTACTATCTCTTGGCTTCTGTTTTTTCATCTGAAAAAATGAGAATAAATAATATCTACCTCATAAAGTTGTGAAGTTTATGGGAACTAATATATGTAAAAATGCTCGGCAGAGAACTTATGGTTTCAAAATAGAGTGTAGAAGCAAGCTGGCTTCACTCCCCCCACTCCCAGAAAACCAAAAACAAATATATAACACTGAGATTATCACAGAAATACCCCAGAACTCAAATATGAAGATGAAACAGTTCCCAGGGCTACAGAACAGTGAAAAAAAACCTCTGAATAGACAATAAAAGAATCAGATTTCCATATCTGCAATATCCCTTCCCTAGTCTACCTTACAGTAAATATGCTGAAAATTTCCCTTTGAATCATGGTTTTTACACTGGAAAAAGTGACAGCAAGGTGGACAACCAGCTTCCCCACCACCTTGGGTCACTGGCAAGACACCTGTACCTGCTTGCTTCAACCCATGGAAAACATAAGTACCTGAAGTGAGAAATATCCCTGAGGATAGGCAATGACAAAGTGGGGAGGTAAGATTACTATCCCCAGCCCTGAAAACTCTTCTCTGTAACTTGACCAAAGGCGATGACAAATCATAGTGGCTGTTCAGCAGGACCATGCTCTAAGATATGTTCCACAGGTCATCTGTCTCTCCTGGGCATGAACCCCTAGCCAGTCTTCCTATACTGCTGGTATATCCCACTGATGACCTCCTCCATTGGGGATGAGCAGTGGTCTATTTATTAGAGTAAGGAAAACTTGGACTTAAGGCATCATCCGGTGACAAAAAGAACCAGGAACTTAGCATGGAAAAAAAATAAACTTGGCAAGTAAATTATAAAGACATCAAGGCAAATATACCCAATAAAAACCAAAACAAGATAGAAAGAGAGAAATGAAATAAATACTTAATCCTCAATGCAAAGATGTGGACATACATTCAAAAGCAGCAACAGCAAATAGAAAACAGACAAAGCAAGGAAACAGTGACTGACCCTGATGAGATGGTGATATGTGAACTCTCTGACCAGGAATTCAAAATAGCAGTTTTGACAAAGCTTGGGAAAAGGAATGGCAAGATTGCAGAGGATTTTGTCTTGTAACTTGGGTAACAGCTCAGCCACAATAAAATGAAATAACAAGCAGATTCCTAAAGCCCCTGATTCCAGACTTTAGTTTCTAGAAGGCATTTCTAGACCCACCTTGGCCAAGATGGGAATCTTCTGTTCTGAAAGGAAGGACCTAGTCCTGGCAGAATTCATCACATTCTGATGAAAGAGCTCTTGGGCTTTGAACAAACAATCAGTGGTAGTCAGGTAGTAGTATCCATGGGCCTTAAATGAGACTGCTGGCTTCAGGTGAGATCCAGTTCAATCCCAGCTATGGTGGCCATGGAAGAGAACTCATATCACTTGTCTCCAACTCCAGGAAGCCTAGCATAGAGAATGAGACCCCTCTGTTTGGGGAAAAGTGAGGGAAGAGAGTGAGAGATTTGCCTAGTAGTCCAGGGAATTCTCCCATACCTTATCCAAGTCCAGCAAAGCAGAACCACCAAGAGGCTACAAGATTTGCAGTGCTACTGGGCTCCAGGCACCCCCTAGTGCTGATACAGCTGCAATGATGAAAGACTTAGGTTGTAACACTTAATTCCCTTTCAATACCTAGAAAGCCTTTTCAAGGAGGATGGGTACAAACAAGTCCAGACATTGAAGATTAGAATAAAAACCTAATTCTTCAATGCTCAGATGTCAATAAATACCCACAAGCATCAGGAACATCCAGGAAAATGTGACTTTACAAAGTGAAATAAATAAGGCACCAGCGATGACAGAATGATGGACACATATCTCTCGGAACACCTGTTTTGAACACAGAGAGTTCAAAACAGTTGTTTTGAGAAAGATCAATGAACTTCAAGACAACACAAAGAAGAAATTCAGAATCCTGTCTGATAAATTTGACAAAAGAGATTAAAATTTTTAAAAACTCAAGTAGAGTAGAACACATTATTCTTAGTAAAGCATCACAAGAATGGAGAAGCAAGATGTAATATTGAGTCAATGTTCTATGTACTCAATTCTAATATGAGGACAATTAATGTCCTAGTACATGGTAGGGGTGGGGAAAGGAGAGAGTAGAGAGAGGGAAGAAGGGAGAGGGCTGGGGGGTCACAGTGTGTGACTACCTTTTGGAGATGAGATATAGTTATAAGAGGGACTTTACCTAACAAATGCAATCAATATAAGCTGGTTCAAAAAACTAAAAAAAAGAAAGAATAGGTTACTCATCCTATAAAATGATATATCACAGGATCCCTCCCACTTTAAGAAATTTACCAGGGACCCTGAGAGAACTGGAAGAAGCAAAACTTACTAACTTACTAATCAACTAATGTCACTGGGAAAAACAATGAAAAAAAGATTTCAGAATGGGTGAATGACAGATATCCTATTAGTTTATCACCCCCAGTCCATCCCCACTCTCCAGGTAAGCAGGTGTGGATTAAAGATTGGAGCCTGATCCTGTTGAAACCATGGTGAAAAGGTCTCTACTTGGTGATCCTGTCCACACCAACAGTAGTGAAGGTGAATGGCATTCCTGCCTGGATACATCACTCATGTGTGAAACCAGCCAACAATGGGGAGTCGACGGTCCAACAACACCCAGAGCATTTCCACCATCTTACCCTGAAAAAACAGACTAGAGCCCTGCCCCAGTCACATACCAGGAACTGACTGGTCTACACACGGCAGAAGCTTGAGGATGAGCAGTAGCAGTGTGGGACTGATTACTGATTCTTTGCTTTGGACTTTTTCACCTTCCTTCTTTAATCTTAGGTGTAAGACATGATGAAGTTTGTGAACAATATATCCAAAAGGTAACCCAAATTTTGACCAACTGTCAAAATTGTGTTATTGGTTTACTCCTGTTATGAATGTACAGGAAAGTCTGAAAGTACTTGCATCTATAATAACACCCAGTATCAGATATGTATGCCCCTCCCAGTGGGCCAACTGTTTTCTACAATCCTTTTGAACCCCCAGAGCAAACTGAATTTGCTACAGTATGCTGATATCCCTAGAGAGACAATAACCTGAGTTATAACAGAAGGAAGACCTAAACAAGTAAAAACAAATTAATAACAATTTTGCAATTTATACAGATATCTGTCTTTTTATATTTCCAATAATCAGAAGTTTTCTATGTAGAAATACTATATATTTCTGAAGAATTATTTCTATGTATTTCATATTTTATGTTGTCATATTAACTTTAATTCTCTCCTTGTTAATGGTATACAGTGGATATTTATATATTTAACTTAAAACAAATAATAAAATAATGGTAAACATAAAAAAGGAGATCTTATTTCACTGATTTCCATGTTGTTGAGTGGTTTTGTGGTCTTAATTAAAGTGATAAACTGCTATGAAAAATGAACTAAAAGGAATGTATCATGGCTCAAAAACAACAGAAGTTTCTAAAAAACAAACAAACAAACAAAAAAACTCAAGTAGAAATTCTAGAGCTGAAAACTGTGACAGAGTCTCTCAGTAGCCAGACAGATCAAGCAGAAGAAAGAATTAGTGAGCTTGAAGATATAAGCTATATGAAAATATATAGCTAGGAAAGAAAAAAATACAGAAGAATAAAGCATGCCTACAAGGCCTAGAAAATTGCCTCCAAAGGAAAAGTCTAACAGTTATTGGTCTTAATTAGAAGGCACAGAGAGAGATTGGTGTAGAAAATTTATTCAAAGTAATAATTACAGAGAACATCTCAAACCTAGAGAAAGATATCAATATTCAGGTACAAGAATGTTCAGGTCATAGAACACTAGGAAAGTTTAACATAAATAAGACTATCTCAAGGCATTTAATAATCAAAATCCTGGGGCAACGCCTGTGTCTCAGAGGGTAGAGCGCCAGCCCCATATACCAAGGGTGGCAGGTTCAAATTCGGTCCTGGTCAAACTGCAGCAAAAAGATAGCTGGGCATTGTGGCGAGTACCTGTAGTCCCAGCTACTCGGGAGGCTGAGGCAAGAGAATCACCTAAGCCTGGGAGTTGGAGATTGCTGTGAGCTGTGATGCCACAACATTCTACCAAGGGTAACAAATTAAAACTCTGTCTCAAAAAAAAAAAAAAAAAAAAAAGAAGAAGAATCAAATTCCTAAGTCACAGATAAAGAAATGTTCTAAGGGTATCATTAAAAAAAAAAAAAGAAAAAAAAATATATATATATATGAAGGAGCCTCAATGTGTCTGGAAGCAGACTTTCCTGGTGGAAACTTTCCAGACCTGGAGAGAGGGGGATAACATATTCAAAGTGCTGAAAAACAAAAACCCTTTAATATTAGAAGATTACGTCTTGCAAAAATACCCCTCAAACATGAAGCAGAAATAAAGACTTTACCAGACAAACAAAAGCTGAGACATTTTGTCAACATTCCCTGCCCTACAAGAAATGCTAAAGGACATATTCTTCTTAGCAAAGTATCTCAAGAATTGAAGAAAAAGTATCCAATGTACTCAGCCCTACTATGAAACCAATTTATAGTTTTCATATGAAGGCTATAACCCAATTATAGCCCAAGAAGAAAGGGAAAGGGGAGAGGGAGGGGACGGGAGGGTAGGGGGAAGGATGGGTAGAAGGAGGGTAATTTGTGGGACCACACCTACAGTGCATCTTATAAGGGTACATGTGAAATTTACTAGGTATAGAATATAAATGTCTTAACACAATAACTAAGAAAATGCCATAGGGCGGCGCCTGTGGCTCAAAGGAGTAAGGCGCCGGTCCCATATGCTGGAGGTGTCGGGTTCAAACCCAGCCCCAGCCAAACTCCAAGAAAAAAAAAAAAAAGAAAGAAAAGAAAATGCCACAAAGGCTATGTTAACCAGTTTGATGAAAATATTTCAAATTGTATATAAAACCAGCACATTGTACCCTATGATTGCATTAATGTACACAGCTATGATTTAATAATAATAAAAAAGAAAGAAATGGTAAAGGTAGTTTTCAATCAGAAAGAAAAGGACATTAATGAACAATAAGAAATCATCTTAAGATATAAAACTCCTTGGTAACACTAAGTACATAGACAAATATGGAATACTCTATTCCTGTAATTATACTGTGGGAACCACTTATATCCCAACAAATAAGACTAAATAAAAAACCTATCACAAATAATAACTACAACAATGTTTTAAGATATAGATAGCATAAAAAGGTATAAATGGAAAGAACAAAAAGTCCACAAGTGTGCATGGGAGTAAAATTAAAAGGCAGAGTTCCTTTTAGCTTTCTCTTTGCTTTTTTTTTTTTTTTTTTTGTAAGTAGAGTTGGTATCAGAGTCAAATAATTGGTTATCAGATGTTTTTTCAAGTTTCCTGGTAACCTCAAATCAAACATCCAACAGATACACAAATATGAGAGGTGAAATTAAAGTACACTACCAGAGAAGACCACTTTTGCACAAAGGAAGAAAGGAAGGACGGAAGAAAGAGAATACCACAAAATAATCAGAAATCAAGTAACAGCATGGCAGTAATGAGTCCTTGTCTACCAAGAATAACATTGAATGTGAATGGATTAAATTCTCCTATCAAAAGATACAGAGTGGCTGAATGGATAAACAAAAAAGACTATGCTTCCCATAAGAAACTCACTTTACCTATAATGACATACATAGACTTTAAAGCAAGATGGAATAAGATATTTCATGTAACCAAACCAAAAAAGAATAGAAATAGCTATACTTCTATCATGCAAAATACATTTCAAGGGGAAAACTGTAAATAGACACAAAGAAGGTCAGTATATAATGATAAAGGGGTCAATTCAATAAGAGCATGTAACAATTCTCAATATATATGCACTCAACACTGGATCTCACAGATATGTCAAGCAAATATTATCAGAGTAAAAGAGAGAGCTAGACCCCAGTGCAATAATCACTGGAGACATCAACAACTCACTTGAAGCTTTGGACAGATAGATCATCCAGAGAGAGACCCAACATCACACTTAATCTGCACTATAGAAAAAAAAAATGGACCCAATAGATGTGTACAGAATGTTTCATTAACAGCTACAGAACAAACATTCTTCTCCTCCACTCCTGGATCATTCTCAAGGATAGACTATATGTTAGGTCAGAAAGCAAGTCTTAAAATATCCAAACTATTGAAATTATATCAAGTGTTTTCTCTGACCACAATAGAATAAAAGTAGAAATTAATAACAAGAGGAAAATTGGAAACTATACAAACTCATGCAAATCAAACAATATGTTTCTGAGTGACCAGTGGGTCGATGAAGAGATTAAAGAGGAAATTTTAAAATGTCTCAAAAAAAAGGAAAATGAAAACATACCCAAACTTATAGGATACTGTAAGAGCAGTATTAAGAGGAAACTTTATAGCAATAAGTGTCTATATAAAAAAGTAGAAAAACCTCAAATAAACAACTTAACAATGTCTCTTAAGGAACTAGGAAAAACAAGAGCAACCAAGCTCAAAATTGTTAAAAGACAAGAAATAGTAAAGATCAGAGTGGAAATAAATAAAATTTAATGAAAAAATGCAAAAGAACAATAAAACAAAATTAATTATTTAAAAAGATAAACAGAATTGACATAATTTTAGTCAAGATAAGAAAAAAGAGAGAGATCACAAATAAACAAAATCAGGGGTGAAAAGCTGACTTTACAACTGATAACACAGAAAATGTACAATTTTTATAGGTCAATTATACCTCCATAAATCTGATAAACAAAAACATCCTCATATGTGTATTGTCATCTGCTCTTCAACAAATCAGACAAAAGCATACACTGCGGAGAAAGAATCCCTATTCAATAAATGGTGCTGGGAAAATTGCATAACCACATGCAGAAGACCGAAACAAGATTCACATCTTTTGCCACTCACAAAAATTAATTCACAATGGATAACAGGCTTAAACTTAAGGCATGAACCAGAAGAATTCTAGAAGATGAGATAGGAAAAACTCTTATTGACATCAGCCTAGGCAAAGAATTTATGAAGAAGACCTCAAAGGTAAACTTAGTGACAACTAAAATAAACAAACAGGACTTGATTAAAATAAAAAGCTTCTGCATAGCCAAGAAAACAATTAATAGAGTGAATAAACAGCCTACAAAATGGGAGAAATTATTTGCATACCATAAATCCAATTAAGATCTAATTACCATAATCTACAAAGAACTCAAGAAAATTCACAAGAAAAAAAAAAAATCAAACAACCCCATTAAAAAGTGGGAAGAAAAAATGAACAGAAGCTTTGTTTAAAAAAAGTAGACTGGAGGCGGAGCAAGATGGCAGCCGAGTAACAGCTTCCTTGCGGCTGGGCACGGTGAGACTGGGGAGAGAGGACTTCAGGCATCTCTGGCAGGTGGGATCTACCTAGGAACTTCCCCTTGGGGACACAGGGAGACAGCGTGA
>CAUYRH010040772.1:0-20459 GCA_963574655.1 Perodicticus potto
TTTATCGCCCTCGGTAGAGTCCTGTGGCATCACACAGCTCACAGCAACCTCCAACTCCTGGGCTTAGGCGATTCTCTTGCCTCAGCCTCCCGAGTAGCTGGGACTACAGGCGCCCTCCACAATGCCCGGCTATTTTTCTGTTTTGCAGTTTGGCCGAGGCTGGGTTTGAACCCGCCACCTTCGGTATATGGGGCCGGCACCCTACTCAATGAGCCACAGGCGCCACCCAAATAACCCCATTTCTATGTGGGCAAGAGACTTAAACAGAAACTTCTCTGATGAAGACAGGCTCATGGCCTACAAACACATGAAAAAATGCTCATCATTCTTAATCGTCAGAGAAATGCAAATCAAAACCACTTTGAGATATCATCTAACTCCAGTAGGATTAGCCCACATCACAAAATCCCAAAACTACAGATGTTGGTGAGGATGCAGAGAGAAGGGAACACTTCTACATTGCTGGTGGGAATGCAAGCTAATACAACCTTTTTGGAAAGAAGTTTGGAGAATACTCAAAGAACTAAAAGTAGACCTACCATTTGATCCTGCAATTCCTCTACTAGGTATATACCCAGATGATCAAAAATTATTTTACAATAAAGACATTTGCACCAGAATGTTTACTGCAGCCCAATTCATAATAGCCAAGACATGGAAACAGCCCAAGTGCCCATCGACCCATGAATGGATTAACAAATTGTGGTGTACGTACACCAGGGAATACTATGCAGCCATAAAAAAGAAGGAGACTTCACATCCTTTTTGTTTACCTGGATGAAGCTGAAACATATTCTTCATAGTAAAGTATCTCAAGAATGGGAAAAAAAGTATCCAATGTACTCAATACTACTATGAAATCAACATATAATCATCTACACACACATATGAATGGCAAAATTAACTATAGTCCAGAAAGTAGAAGGGAAGAGGAGCTAGAGGGGACGGGAGGGGGAATATGAGAGTAGGGAGGGCATCAGGGGTGCCTCACCTAATGTACATGATGCAATGGTACATTTCAAAACTAGTAAGAAATAAGTATAATTGTGATGGATGTGTGACTTAGTTCAATATAAGCATTTCACATTGTATATTGAAGTAGTACCCTGAACCCCATAAATGCATCAGTGTACAAAGTTATGATTTAACAAAAAATACTAATAATAAAAAAAGAAGCAGCGTGGATTAGTGGGAAGAGCCTGTAGAGCCAGGTTCCACCTCTAGTCCCTGCTTACAAGCCATGAGACCTTGAGCCATTCTCTTTCCCTCCCCGAGTCTTGGCCACCTGTGTTGCGAAGCTCCCCCCCCATCGTATCGGAGCCGGTCAAGACAAGATCTCTCAAGGTAAGCGCATCAAGTTGGGTATTATTCACGGAAGTGACATATGTGGAAAGTGGAAAGTTGCGAATATGATGAATGGACTGACAACAATTTCCTGCCTGCCTTTGGAACAAGTGAAAAATAAGTGAAAACGTATGGTTGAGGCAAAACTTTTGGAAATGTGGGGAATCTGAAGTGGGCCAGAAGAGGCCTGGGGCTGGCTGAGTCATCCGTGTGGGTGATTATTTTTTTCCTGTCCGCAAAACAAGAGTTGGAGCCTTCCAAACGGAAGGCTTCCTAAGCAACATCACTGGGTAACTTTCCACTGCCACCATCTGGAAGATCTGAAAGGAAAGATGGTGAATTCCGTCCCTTCCCTTCCCTCTCTCTTTCCTTTCCCTTAAAAGCCAACAGCACCCAGGTGGTCTCCCATCCAAGTGTTAGCCAGTCCCTAACCTGTTTAGCTCCCAAGATCGGGCACATTCTGGGTGGCATGGCTGCAGACCGGCGAATCTCTTAATCCAAAGATCACATCTCTCTGAATCCGTAAATCTTTATAGATGACATGATTTGATTCAAAATAATTCAAGAGAGGCAAAAGTGGGTGGAGGTATAGATAAGCCCGGGTCAGCCTGACTATGATGGGTGATGAGTACGTGGGAAAAACAGTTTTTTTTATCTTTATTGCAAATCGACAATTTATTATTGTATAAACATATGGGGTACAAAACGATGTTATAATCCATGGATACAATGTTGAATAATTAAATCAAACTAGGTAACATATCCATCAACTCCAATACTTAACATTTTCCTGGTAAAAAACATTCAAAATTTACTCTTAGCAATTTTGAAATGTGCATTACCCTAGTGTTAACTATATTTACCACATTGTGCAATAGAACTGGAAAAAAGAATAATGCATTCTTCCTGCCTGAGATATTGGACCCTTTCACCATCAATGAGACCAAAATATCATTTTCAAAATAGCATCCAAAAGTGAATGTCCTTAACCATATTTAGCTCATGATAGAGCAAGCAGTGAACAGAGTATAATTCATGCTTTTGCATGTTTAACAAACTGGTAACAGAGAAAGTTGGTTGAAGAAAGGCATAGGAGCGTGTCTTATAAGAATTAGAACTGAAGGGCTCCACACTCATCTGACATCCATTCAGTATTATATCTGTGGTTAGAAATGTACATGATAGGCTCGGCGACTGTGGCTCAATGGGCTAAGGTGCCAGCCACGGAGGGTTCGAATCCAGCCAGGGCCCGCCAAACAACAATGACGGCCGCAACCAAAAAAAAAACAGCCAGGAGTTGTGGCGGGCGCCTGTAGTCCCAGCTACTTGGGAGGCAGAGGCAGGAGACTCGCTTGAGCCCAGGAATTGGAGGTTGCTATGAGATGTAATGCCACAACACTCTATCCAGGGTGACAGCTTGAGGCTCTGTCTCAAAAAAAGAAAAAAAAAAGAAATGTACATGATAGGAACTTCAGGGATTTTCTAGATTCGTTGTTCAAGGTCTCCGTCAGCTGTGCCCACACTGTAATGCTTGTGCTGAGTTGCTCTCTGTACTACGCAGTCACCTGCACAGGTTCCTTTGTGTGTGAGTGGTAATCGTTCAAGTCTTAGACCCTCGGCAATCCTGAGGGCTACTCAGTACTTCTGCCCCAATTTTTCAATTTCAGCCTTTACACAGTCAGTTACACAAGGAATGCACTTGGCATACAGACAGTCCATCACGATGACTAAGTCCAGTTTGGCTTTAATGGAAAAGTTGATAAAGTTGGGATCAACCAAGATGTGATAAGTTGGGCACAGTAGTGTATTGTATTGGAAGGATAAGCAGGGTGTTGGGGGGCTTCTTTTCCTTTGCACATGCTGGGATCTTTCTTTTTAGGCCGTTGGTTTGTTTGTTTGTTTGTTTTTTTAGAGACAGAGTCTCACTTTATTGCCCTCAGTAGTGTGTTGTGGCTTCACACAGCTCACAGCAACCTCCAGCTTTTGTGCTTAGGCGATTCTCTTGCCTCAGCCTCCAGAGTAGCTGGAGACTACAGGCGCCCATCACAATGCCCGGCTATTTTTTTGTTGCAGTTTGGCCGGGGCCGGGTTCAAACCTGCCACCCTCAGTACATAGGGCCAGTGCCCTACCCACTGAGCCACAGGCAGTGCCCTCTTTTTAGGTTTTAATCTACCCTTTTCTTTAAGCTTCTGATCTCTGAGACTAAGCACTCACTTCATGGTCACACACTTTCCTGGTTTTATTTTGTTTCCTCATGTTCATGCCAGACTCTTGTTTCTGAAAAAAAAAATTTTTTTTTTTAACTAATAAAGTGTGTTGTTTTTAAGTAATTAAAAGTCTTTTTCAGCTAGGCACCCATAGCTCAATGGTTAAAGCACCGGCCCCGTGCACCAGGGATGGCAGGTTTAAACCCAGCCAGGGCCTGCTAAACAAAATAAATAAATAATTAAATAAATAAATTAAACAAAAGTCTTTTTAAAATACAATAGCCAATACCCAGTAGTCTTTTTAAAGTTAATATTCTTTATCCAAGCAGTTTCACTTTTAGGAATTTAGCATGAAGTGTTGCAATGTATATTAGTGGAAAGAGCTATATAATTTATAATTGCAAAGAAAAATTGGAAATAACAAAAAAAGCGAAAAAATTAGAAACAACAAGCAATAGGACCTGCTTAAACGATGGTATACCCATTCAATAGTTAGCTGTAGAAAAGATGATGTGAAAGCAAATAATCAACTAAGGAAAAGTATTTGGCTGGGCATGATGGCTCATGCCTGTAATCCTAGCACTCTAATAGGCCGAGGCAGGTAGACTACTTGAGCTCAGAAGTTCAAGACCAGCCTGAGCAAGAGCGAGATCCTGTCTCTAAAAATTGCCAGGTGTTGTGGTAGGTGCCTATAGTCCCAGCTACTTGGGAGGCTGAGGCAAGAGAATCACTTGAGCCCAAGAGTTTGAGGTTGCTGTGAGCTATGACATCACGGCACTCTACCGAGGGCAACAAAGTAAGACTCTGTCTCAAAAAAAAATAGTATTCCATTTACAAAAGAATAATTCCTCTCCCATATAAAAGCTCCTTTTATATTAATCAACAACTTGCACACAAAAATAGTCCAAGAATATTAAAAAGAAATGTGTGCAAAGATCACAATTTGACAACGTACCCTACAAGAATGAAAATTAATGTGATCTCTGTTGAGAGAACTTAGCGATATCTATTGCTATATTGATCCAGCAATACCACTTATCATGATTTATTCAATGAGCATAAACCAGAGGACAAAGATGAACAGGGGTTATTCAATGCAGCATTATGATAGCAAAAGACTGAAAACAACCTCCAAGTTCACCAATGGGAGACTGGCTAAGTAAATTGTAATGTAATAGATTCAATGGAAGTATGAAGAGGGCAGACCTAAGGACATAATAATTAAAGCAAATAGACAACCTTCTGAATGGGAAAAGATATTTGCATGTTACGAATCTGACAAAGCATTGATGTTTAGAATCTACGGAGACTCAAATTAATCAACAAAAAAGGAGCAAACTATCCATCTACCACCGGGCAAGAGACATGAACTGAACCTTCCCTAAGGAAGAAAGATGAATGGCCAAAAAACATATGAAAAAATTCTCATCATCCCTACTCCTGGGAGAAATGCAAGTCAAAACCACCCTGAGGTATCATCTAACCCCAGGAAGAATAGCCCACATTGCAAACTCCCAAAGCTACAGATTGTGGTGCAGATGTGGAGAGATGGGAACACTTTTACACTGTTAGTGAGACTGCAAACTAATACTGCCTCTTTGGAAAGAAGGATGGAAAATCCTCAGAGAACTCAAAATAGACCTTCCGTTTGATCTCTCAATCCCACTACTGGCCATCTACCCAGAAGAAAAAAAACTTTTAATCATAAGGTCATTTGCACTAAGATTGTTTATCACAGCTCAACTTACAAGGGCCAAGATGTGAAAACAACCTAAATGTCTGTCAACCCAGGAGTGGATTAATGAACTGGGGTATAGGCACACCATGGAATACTATTCAGCCATAAAAAGATGGGGACTTTACACATTTTGTATTAACCTGGATGGAGTTGAAACACATTTGGTAAAGTATCACAAGAATAAAAAAGCAAGAATCCAATGTACTCAATGCTAATATGAAGCCAGTAGACGATCTAATACACACCCACATAAGAGAAAAACTCAAATCAATTCGAGATGGTGGGAAGGGAAAAGGGGCAGTGGGGAGAGGGAAGAGCGGGGGGAAATTGATATGCTTCCACTTAATGGGCACAATATAAGCATAGATGGGACACAACTACACCAGGGACTCTACCCAACAAAAGCAAACATTATAACCTAATTGTGCCCTTACATTAATATGAAATTTCTCTTATAATGAGAGAAAAAAAGAACAAATAAAAAACCACAACAACAACAAATTTAAATAGCATGTATAGGTGTTAGTATATGCACAGAAAAAAACTGGACAACAGGAAGCCAAGCCACGCAAGCAGTTATGAAGTGCCGATTATGATGTGCTAGGTGGGGAGATCATAGAGGTAAGTAAGAAATTAGAATGTGAATTCCATGAAGGAAGAGAACTTTTGTTCTTGGGTATATTGCCAGTGTCTGGCACATCATAAGTACTCATTAAGGATTTATGGAATGGACAGAAGAAACGAAGGGAGGGAAGGTGTGAAAAGGGTCTCTGACCCCAAGTTGCTCACAGCCTGGTTGGGACACAGGTGTGTGGGCAGAGTGCAGAGAACTCCGGGAGAAAAAGGCTTTGCATAAACTCTCTCTCAACCTTAAGTTAGCATCCTCCCTTCCCCAGAAGAAAAGTCATCTGTAAAGTCACTGGCCATGGAGCCCATCTTCAAACTCAAGGCCTGTTCACCTGCAGGGAACTCTCTTCTTTCAGGAAAAATGATTATTCTGGCTGAGTTGGAGGCAAGAGCACCAGTAAAGACTATACTATACCTCTAAACTGGATTTTAGAGCTAGAAACTTTGGGGAAATGAAAGCCTTTGTCAACTTCAGGGGGAAATTGGCTTCAAACAATTCAAAGGTGACACCCAATGTCATTCTAGGGAACTACACCGAAATCCTAAATGGTGTTCCAGAAGAGGACACTCCAGAAGTGGGGAAGCCGGCCCTCACCTTTCACGGCTTCTTTTTTCTCAGGCTGTTGCCTTGGGTAGAGTGCTGTGGCATCACTGCTCACAGCAACCTCAAACTCTTGGGCGTAAGGGATCCTCTTGCCTCAGCCTCCCAAGTAGCTGGGACTACAGGCGCCCGCCACAATGCCCGGCTATTTTTGGTTGTAGTTGTCATTGTAGTTTGGCAGGCCCAGGCTGGATTGGAACCCACCAGCTCCAGTGCATGTGGCTAGCGCCTTAGCTGCGTGAGCTATAGGCACCGCCCCTTTCACGGCTTCTGATCAGCTCTGGCAGGCTCCCAGAGAGGCCGGGCTGAACAAGGGGAGCATGCCAGGCCTTGGTTAAGAGAGCCTCTGTCTTAGTTGATCCATTAGTCAACATCAGCAATCAGGAGAGGTGGTATTTGAGCTGTGTGTGTGTGTGTGTGTGTGTGTGTGTGTGTCCCCACACAGGAAGGAAGGAATCACAGGGTTCAAGAAAAACCTTAAGCATTCAGAATGCCCCCATACCCACATCAGCCAAGTTCCTCTTCCCAGCCCTATCTTCCCACCCTGCTAAACAGCATGGCAATTTGCATCTGCATAGCAACAAAGGTGCATTTGGCTTTATACTGATGTTTGTGGTTTTTCTTTATCCGATGGGGGAAAAGAGATGGTTTGCTTTATCTCGTTTTGAAAATAATCCTATCAAGAACATAAATGAACTCATTATGCACGCCATTAAAAAAAAATACATATATATGTACACGTGTTGGCAATTCTGTAACTACGACGTAAAAAACTTCTTAAAGTTGACGCTGCTGCTGGCGTAGCTTAAAGGTCTTTGTTTCTGTAAATTCACTTGAGTGTTTCTATTCTTAAGTCTGGCAAGAGGTTCTAATTATTGTTAGAAGCCTAATTAGCATTTAGTATTACATTACAACAACTGCAGCAAAATTGTACCCATTCTCCAATAAACAGTATTCATAGTATGCAATCAAAAAAAAAGAGCCTCTGTCTCAAAGCAAGCCCCTAATGGATGAGCTGCATTCTTCTCAGGGTTGCTATGTCTTTTCCCTGCCTGAATAAGCTGTTGACAATTTATTTATCAGGGTTCCTCTCTGCTTTCCTTCTGACAGCACTTGCTTAACTGTGGCTGCATTTGAATAGCCGACATAGCAAGAGAAGATGCAGATTTGGCTGAGATTTGGCTGTGGCTGACATTTGAAAAGGACCCTGAGGTCTGGGCAGGAATCTTCTCTGTCTCTCACCAGCTGTGTGGCCCTGGGCATATCCATTCATCTCGCTGAGCCTTGCTTTTCTCACTTGTAAAATGGAGATGATGATACTTATTCTGCAAGGTTGCCAAGTAGATTAAATGAGGCCACTGGCACATAATAAGATAGAAGAAGCTTAGTCAGTGTTGATGTCATTACTGTTAAAGCCGACGTTTACTGAGCCTTACCGAAGCCTTTGACAATCACTGCATTTCTCAATGCTCATAGCAAACCTACGAAGTAGCTAATATTCCCATCCACATTATGTAAATGGGTAAAACCTAGATCCAGAGAGAATGATCAAGGTTATGTATTAATAAGTGGCCAACCTGGGATTCAAATCCAGGCCATCTGACTCCGGAGTGCCCTTCACTGTGAAGCATTATTCTGTAGCAGCTCCAGTATTATTGTTTAAGAGAACATTCAAGATTAAATGTACCAAATTTTAAACAGTGCAAAGGATTTGAAAAGACATTTCTCTAAGGACGATACACAAATAGCCAATAAGCACATGAAAAGATACTCAATATCATTAGCCATCAGGGAAATGCAAATCTAGACTACAAAGAGTTACTACTACTTCAGACCCGCTAGGATGGCAATTGAAAAAAAAAAGAAACTGGGCACCTGTACTCCTAGCACTCTGGGAGGCCAAGGCAGGAGGATCCCTTGAGCTCGCGGGTTTGAGACCAGCCTGAGCAAGAGCAAGACTCCTTCTCTACTGAAAGTAGAAAAACTAGCTGGGCCTTGTGGCACATGCCTATAGTTCCAGCTACTTGGGAGGCTGAGGCCAGAGGATCACTTGAGCCCAAGAGTTTGAGGTTGCTGTGAGCTATGATGACTACATGGCACTCTACCCAGGATGACAGAATGAGACTCTGTCTAAAATAAGGAAAGAAAGAAAGAACAAAAAAAAAAGGAATGAAAGAGAAAGAAAGGGAGGGAGGGCAGAAAAAAGGCAGGCAGGAAGGCAGGAAAGAAGAGGGAAGAAAGGAAGGAAATAACAAGTGTTTCATGGATATTGGTGCCCTCATACATTGCTGGTGGTAATGTTAACAGGGAAGCCACTATGGAAAACAAAGTGGCAGTTCCTCCAAAGGTTAAACATAACATTTTTATGACCCACCAATTCCACTCCTGAGTATATGCCCAAGAGAACTGAAAACATCTATTCGCTCAGAAACTCGTACACAAGTGCTCATGGCAGCATTACCCTCTGACAAAGCCAAATAGCAGAAACAACCCAAATGGCCATCAACTAATGAGTGGATACACAAAATGTGTTACATGAAATGGAATCTTATGCAACTATAAAAGGGAACCAAGCCCTGATACATGCTGTAACATGGATGAACTGTGAAAACATTACGCTGAGTGAAAGAAGACAGTCAGAAAGGACCATATACTGTATAATCTATATGAAGGGTCCAGAACAGTCAAATCCATAACAGTAGAAAGTAGATTAGTGGTTGCCAGGAGCTGGGGGTCCTGGGATGGGGAGACAGTGGAGAGTGACTACTGACGTGCACAGGGACATTTTTGGAGGGGCATGATGTAATGTTCTAAAATTGGTGGTGATGGCTGCACAACTCTGAATACCCTAAAAAACAGTGAATTGTTCATTTTCAAGGGACAAAGCCGTTTTCAAAAACAAGATGAAATGTACGAGTGTCAGACCTGGAGACAGTGGCTGGGGGCTGGGCATAGCCTATTTGGACGTAGCAGTGGTAGGTCTCCCTTCTGGGCACCTCAATTAATTGCTGACAGCCTGTCTTTATTGCCATTGGAAGTGGTGTTTTATTATCATGATGAAAGATCTGCAAGGTTCATGCTTTCGCTGAACAATTCAACCAGTGTATAATGTAGCTGATTTCCTGTACTTGTTTGCAGTTAGAAACAGTCCTGTCCTGTTCCGATACAATCTCTCCTTGGCTCTAGAAAGTTGCAGGCAGGGCCTTCACCTTTACCATCAGTTCACCTGCCAGACCCTCAGCCAAGGCTAACACCAAGGACCTTCTCCCCAGAGGCCAAAGGAAACTTACCAAAGCATTAGGCAGAAAGCCAAGGCCTCTGCGGTTCTAGCTAGAGTCAGAATCGCAGAGCTATCCAAACCTAAGCCACAAAGAACCTTCTCAAAGCTTCTCCCTCCTATATGAGAGGGAGGTAAGGATGCTGTCATCCACCTCCAGAGGACAACATCCACATGGGGTAAGGCCTAGCCTACTAGGATATAAGCTGTAGGTCAAAAAATAGAAAAATTAGCTGGGCATTGTGGCATGTGCTCCTGGGGAGGCTGAAGAATCTGGATCACTTGAGCCCAGGGGTTTGAGATTGTAATGAGCTATGATCACTCCACTGTCTTTGTGCCCAGGCAACAAAGTGAGACCCTATTTCAAATAAAGAAAAATGAATCAGCTAAAGTTGGCTGGTCATAGTGGCTCGTGCCCTATAATCCCAGCATTCTGAGAGGCTAAAATGGGAGAATGGTTTGAGGTCAGAGGTTGGAGACCAACCTGGCCAGTACACATACCTGAGGGTGGTGCTCCAGGGAGGCTGAGACAGGAGGATCACTGGAGCCCAGGAACTGGAGGTTGCAGTGAGCTATGACTGTGCCACTTCACTCTGGCCTGGGTGACAGAATGAGACTTTACTGAAAAAAGAGAAAGAAGGAGGGAGGGAGGGAAGGAGGAGGGAGGGAAGGAAGGAAGGCAGGGAGGGAGGGAAGGGAGAGAAAGAGAGAGGGAGGGAGAGAGAAGGAAAGACCACAGACTGCGGAGAGCTGGAGAGAACACACCCTCATCAGCTCCCATCGCTGCCATATGGGAATGTGGGTCCAGTGCTGCCAGAGCTTTCTGTTTATTAAGAGACTGGAAATCTGCATTTTGTGCGTAAATTGGCCTGATTTTCCAATGCTGGTGATTAATTTTAGAACATTAAACATGGTGCAGACAAACAAAATATGTCTGATGGCTGCATGTGATATAAGGACAGTCTCAAGAGAGCCTGTTACTAAAGAAGAGAGGAGCTGCGGGTACCTACCCGTTGCTCTCGAGGGACTAAAAGCTCTTGGCAGAGAGCAAACTTCAACGGGTGGAGTTCAGCCCCACTCCTGCCTAATTTCCTGTGTGGCCTGAGTACATCACGTCCCCAAACAGGTCTCCAGGTCCTCATCTGTGAAATGAGGGAGGGGGACACCAGATATCCTCTAGAATGGTCTCGCCTCTGATATCCTGACATTTGACCTCCTTTAAAATTCTGCCACAACCCAAACACAGTCGCTCGTGCCTGTAATGCCAGCAGACTGGGGGCTGAGATCAGGAGTTCAGAACCACCCAGGGCACTAGTGAGACCCTGTCTCTATAAAAAGTAAAAGAATTAGCTGGGTGTGGCGGTAAGCTAACTACTAGGGAGGCAGAGGGGGTGGGGGGGATCCTTAGAGCTGAAGAGTTGGAAGTTGCAGTAAGCTATGATGGCGCGATTGAACTCTAGCCTGGGTGACAGAGTGAGACTCTGTCTCCATAAAAAAAAAAAAAACTGCCCAACAGTAGTCCAGGGGACAAACATACCTTTTTTTTGTTTAGAGTTTTTTTTAATAATTTTTTTTTTTTTAGAGAGGGGGGTCTCGCTCTTGCTCAGGCTGATCTCTAACTCCTGTGCTCAAGGGATCCTCCTGCTCTGGCTTCTCAGAATTCGAGGATTATAGGCATGAGCCACCATGCCCAGCCTCCAACATACTTGCTTTTAAATTATATGTTTAGTTTACTTTTTCGTTGGGGTTCTTTTTCTTTTCTTTTTCTTTTTTCTTTTTTTTTTTTTTGAGATAGAGTCTCACTTTGTCATCCTTCTTGTCATCCTTTGTCAGTAGAGTGCCATGGTGTCATAGCCTCAGCAACCTCAAACTCCTGGGCTCTAGCGATCCTCTTGCCTCAGCCTCCCAAGTAGATGGGACTACAGGTGCCCACCACAACACCTGACTATTTTTAGAAACAATCCATTTTTTAAAAAAAATTATTTAAGGCTCGGCGCCTGTGGCTCAACGGGCTAAGGTGCCAGCCATGTACACCTGAGCTGATGGGTTCGAATCCAGCCCGGGCCCGCCAAACAACAATGACGGCTGCAACCAAAAAATGGCCGGGCGTTGTGGCGGGTGCCTGTAGTCCCAGCTACTTGGGAGGCAGAGGCAGGAGACTCGCTCAAGCCCAGAAATTGGAGGTTGCTGTGAGTTGTGATGCCACGGCACTCTATCCAGGGCAACAGCTTGAGGCTCTGTCTCAAAAAAAAAAAAAAAAAAAAAACCTGGCAGGGGTACCCAGAAATCTGTGTTTTAACATTCTCTCAGGGATTCCGATGCATCTTCAAATTTGAGAACTATGGCCCTAGAGAAAGGGCATTAGAATAATCTGGGAAATTCAAAAAAATGATGCCTAAGAATCCCCGAGATTCAGGTGCAACTATATTTTTTAAGAGCTCTCCAGGGGATCATGATATCCAGCCAGGCTGCAGTAAGAACAATCTCCTTGGTCTCCTGGAAAGGTGTGCCTTGATAGAGAGGAAGATTTGGATTGTAGGGAGGGAGTAAGGAAGCGGGGAAACATGGACCCTGGCTTTCTGGATGAAGAGTCTGGTGGAATTCCTGGATGAATCCCCATGGCATCACATCTTACTTTGGGACCTCCGCTGTATGTATGACAGCCAATAAGATGGCCTGCCCCAAAGAAAGCTGGACAGGAGATGGGGGTGGCCAGACTTCATTTCTTCTCCTCCTTAGGCCCACAACTTAAAAGCCAGGAAAGAAAGCCAGTGATGTACCTGCCTGTTGTCTCTGCCCCTCTCAGCTTCCCTCTGCTCTTACCCACTGCCCCACTACTCCACAGCAAAGCATTTCCTGTGTGCACGATAAATCCCAGACCCTACCCTATCACTTAGAGTTCACCTTTACCCTCAGTGACATTCCAGCCCAGGGGGATCCATATCTCTGGTACAGAGTAGAAGAGGGGCAGGCATCAGGACGGCAGGGGGGAGCTGCAGCTCAAAGTGGGTGGTGAGGGGCCCAGCCAGATACTACCCACAGAGACCAAAGGGGCAGGGCAGGGGTGACAGAGATGCTACAAACATTGCCAAATCTCCTCCACTGTCATGTTAAGTGAGGAGACCAGGCTGGGTGTAGTACAACAGGGAGCAGCAGGGAGCAGGGCCACTGAGTCTACAAAGCCCCACATAAGGTGTGACATTAGAGGACATTAGACACATGGGAATGCCTGTTTCCAACCCACAGATCTTTATTCCTTTCCTGAAGCCCTCTAGGCCACTATTTCCTCACTTGAAAAGGAAAAATAAAGGCTCGGTGCCTGTGGCTTAAGCGGCTAAGGCGCCAGCCACGTACACCTGAGCTGGCAGGTTCGAATCCAGCCCGGGCCCGCCAAACAATGACGGCTGCAACCAAAAAATGGCCGGGCGTTGTGGCGGGTGTCTGTAGTCCCAGCTACTTGGGAGGCAGAGGCAGGAGACTCGCTTGAGCCCAGGAGTTGGAGGTTGCTGTGAGCTGTGATGCCACAGCACTCTATCCAGGGTGACAGCTTGAGGCTCTGTCTAAAAAAAAATAAAAAATAAAAAAATAAAGAAATATCCCTTCTATACCAACTTTTTTAAGTGTTCTGATCATGAAGGGATGCTGGATATTGTCAAAAGCTTTTTCTGCATCAATTGAGAGAATCATATGGTCTTTATTTTTTAATTTGTTTATGTGCTAAACTACATTTATAGATTTACGTATATTGAACCAGCCTTGAGACCCTGGGATAAAGCCCACTTGGTCATGGAGTATAATTTGTTTGATGTGTTGCTGGATTCTGTTTGTTAGGTTCTTCTTGAGTTTTTCCATCAATATTCATTAGTGATATTGGTCTACAATTTTCTTTTCTTGTTGGGTCTTTTCCTGGTTTAGGAATCAAGGTGATGTTTGCTTCATAGAATGTATTGGGTAGTATTCCTTCTTTTTCTATATTTTGGAAGAGGTTTAGTAATATAGGTACTAGTTCTCCTTTAAATGTTTGGTAGAATTCTACGTGAAGCCATCTGGTCCTGGGCTTTTCTTTTTAGGGGGATTTTGTAATGTTGATGCTATTTCAGGACTTGATATAGGCTTGTTTAACATTTCCACTTCGTTCTGGCTAAGTCTTCGTAGGTGGTGTGCTTCCAGGTATTGGTCAATTTCCTTCAGATTTTCATATTTCTGAGAGTAAAGTTTCTTGTAATTTTTGTTAAGGATTTTTTGAATTTCTGAGGGGTCTGTTGTTATTTCGTGTTTACCATTTCTGATTGATGAAATTAGAGATTTACTCTTTTTATCCTGGTTAAGTTAACTTAAGGTTTATCTATTTTATTGACCATTCCAAAAACCAACTTTTTGATTTATTGATATGTTGTATAATTTTTTGTTTTCAATTTCATTACATTCTGCTCTAATTTGGGTTATTTCTTTTCTTCTGCTGGATTTGGGGTTGGAATGTTCTTCCTTTTCCACTTGCTTAAGATGTCCCGTTAAGTTGATAACTTCTTCTATTTCCGTTTTCCTGAGGACGACTTGCAGTGCTATAAATTTCCCTCTTAGGACTGCATTTGCAGTTCCAGAGGTTCTGATAATTCATGTCTTCATTTTAATTTTGTTCAAAAAATATGGTAATTTCCTTCTTAATCTCATCTATGACCCATCTATCCTTCAGCATAAGGTTATTTAGCTTCCATGTGTTTGTGTGAGTATGCAGATTCCTGTTGTTATTGAGTTCAACTTTTATTCCATGGTGGTCTGAGAAGATGCAAGGAATAATTTCTGTTTTTTTAAATTTGCTGAGGTTAGACTTGTGACCTAGTATGTGATCGCTTTTGGAGTATGTTCTGTGGGCTGATGAGAAGAATGTGTATTTAGTTTTGTTCAGATGAATGTTCTGTAAATGTCTGTTAAATCCAGGTGTCGAATGGTAAATTTTAAATCTGAAATTTCCTTGCTTAGCTTCTTTTTGGAGGATCTATCCAGCACTGCTAAAGGGGTATTATAATTTCCGACTACTATGGAGGTGGAGGTAATCAAGTTGCTCATGTCTTTTAGAGTTTCTCTTATAAATTGAGGTGCATTCAGGTTGGGTGCATAAATATTAATAATTAAAATATCATCATATTGAGTAGCACCTTTGAGAAATTTGAAGTGTCCATCCTCATCTTTCCTTATTTTGGTTGTTTTAAACCCTATTGTATCTGCGAATAGGATTGTAACACATGTATTTTTCTGCTTTCCATTTGCCTAGAGAATAGATGATCATCCCTTCACCTTGAGTCTATATTTATCTTTTAAGGTAAGATGAGATTCTTATATCAGGAGATATCTGGCCTGAGTTTTTGTATCCAGTCAGCCAACCTGTGCTTCTTTTGAGGACAATTTAACCCATTCACATTAATTGAGAATATGGATAAGCTTTTTGAACGTCTGGTGGACATTTTGAATTCTTTCGTGAATGTGGAAATTGGAATTTGATCAAAGGTTTCTGAGTGGGTTTACTTTGTGGTGGAGGATTACACTGGTCATTATTGAAGATAGGTCTGAGAATATCATGGAGAGCTGGTTTAGTTACGGAAAATTTCTTCAACATGTGGATGTCATTGAAGTATTTAATTTCTCCATCATTAATGAAACTCAGTTTAGCTGGATACAGGATCCTGGGTTGAAAGTTCTTTTGTTTTAGGAGTTAAAAGTCAAAGACCACCCTCTTGTACATTGAAAGGTTTCAGCAGAGAGATCTGCAGTTATTCTAATGGTCTTCCCTTTGTAGGTAATGGTTTTCTTACGTCTGCTGCTTTCAGAATTTTCTCCTTCATATTAACTTTAGTTAAATTGATTATGATGTGTCTGGGGGATGGCTTATTCAGGTTGAGGCATGCTGGAATTCTGAAACTGTCTGCTATCTGAATTTCAGAATCTCTTGGCATGTCTGGAAAGTTCTCTTTCATAATCTCATGAAAAAGACACTCTGTGTCTTGTGAAGTGGCTTTATTGCTTTTGGGTTTCCCTATGAGGCGAATATTGGTTTTCTTCAAATTATCCCTGAGCTCTCTGAGACAGTGATCTGTTTTTGCCTTCCATTTCTCTTCTTCTTTAGAGGTTTGGGAGCTTTTGAAAGCTTTGTCTTCAATGTCAGAAATCCTTTCTTCTGCTTGCTCCTGATTTTGTTACTGAGGGATTCTACTATATTTCTCAGATCTTTGAGGGCTGCAACTTTTTGTCTGAATGTGTCAAAATCTTTGGTCATTGTGTCTTTAAATTCGTTGAATTCTTGAGACATCTTTTGGGTCATTTTTTGGATTATTGCTTGAAATTCTAATTCCATCTTTTCCTTCATTCTGGTGATCTTATTTGCTATCCAGATTCTGAATTTGATCTCTGACATCTCAGCCATTTGCCTATGCAAGGGATCTTGTGCTGTGTCTGCCTTGTCGTTCCTTGGAGGAGTTGATTTGCTCTGATTAATCATATTGCCAGAGTTTTTCCTTTGATTCTGCCCCATGACTGTTTTTCATCATTGCCTCTGGCCGTCTTCAGAGTTGGAAAGGTGTCTCTCCAAGATAAGACCCTGGCAGGATCACTCTATTGTAGCTGGAACTTTGTAGGGAGTTACCCTGTGTAGCTCCTCTGGGACTGCCCTAGCCAGGGAATTCTGGGTGTGGGAGCAACTCCGGAGTGTGGCATACCTGGATCCAGCAACAGGGCTGGGGATAGTGAACACGGTTTTGGGAGTCCCAGACACCTGTTGACTTTGGCAAAGAGAGCCCATGGCTCCAGCAGTCTCTGACCTGGAGGAGGGCTCCATGCAGAGGCAGGGAGGGCTCTGGAGGGAGAGCCCCAGTCCCGTGGCTTCTGGAGTCCCTGGCCAGATGGGCAGGGCTGGTGCAGAGGCAGGAAGGGTGGGGGGAGGATGCGGGTTGTGCAGCTCCTGGAGTCCCTAGCTAGAGGCAGGCATGCTGAGCCCTGGCAGGCTTGGGGTGTGGGAGTGCACAGTTGCTGGGGGAGTTCCTGGCAAGGGGTGGACCTGTGGAGCCCCTGTGTGTGCTAGGCACAGGCCTGCACGATCGCCAGGGGAGTTCCTGGATGGGGGCAGGCCTGTGGAGGTCTGGCGGTCACCTGTCCCTGGCAGAAGGCTGACCTGTGAAGGGCCAGCAAGCAGGGAGTGCAGGGCCACTCATTCACCGGGGGAGTTCCTGGCAGAATGTTGACCTACAGAGGCCTGCAGGCTCAAGGTGTGGGGCTGCGTGGTCGCAGGGGGTGGTTCATGGCTGGGTGGTTGGCCTGCCGAGGCCCTGCGGGTGCCAGGTGTAGGCTCACGCAGTCACAGGGCAAGTCCCTGGCCAGGGGCAGACCTGCAGAATCCTGGCCATCACCAGCAGAGTCCTTGGCAGTGGGCTGAACTGTGGAGGCCCAACAAGTAAGCATGGGGTGCAGGGCTGTGGTTTCCAGGGGAGTTCCTGGCCAGGGGTGGATCTGTGGAGGCCCTGTGGGTTCCAGGTGCAGGCCTGCATGGTCGCTGGGGGAGTCCCTGGCCAGGGGTGGACCTGCAGAGGGATGCCTGGTGGTCACTAGTGGAGTCCCTGGTAGAAGGCAGTCCAGCAGAGGCCCTGCAGGATCAGGGCACAGGGCAACATGGTCGCTGGGAGAGTTCCTGGCTAGGGACGGACCTGAGGAGACCTTGCAGGCCCAGAGGGTAGCTCGGGGAGTCCCTGGCAGGAGGCAGGCCTGTGGGGGCCAGGTGGGCTTAGGTTGTGGGGCACGTGGCTGTGTGGTTTCTGGCAGATTCCCTGACTGGAGGGAAGGAGGCTCACCGCAGATCCCCAGAGTCTTTTGCCAGTTGGGTTCTTTCTCAGGCAGGCAGGGAGGGGGGGCAATGCTCAAGAACCTTCTCCCTCTGCAGTGGTGAGGCTTCTTGTTCATCAGGTAAGGGGGGAAGGGTGTACTATAAGTCCAGAATTGTGGGGGGAGGGGCAAGATGGCCAACTGGAAGCAGCTTCCGACAGAGGCTCCTGTCCAAAAGGAAAGATAACCTCTAGAAACTGCCCAATTGAGCTGAAGACTGGGATCCCAGCCAAGAGAGAGAGAAGTGATAACTGCAGGTCACTTCTGAGGCATGGTGACTTCATGAAACCAAGCTTCAGGCAGAAAAACTGAACTAAAGTTTTCCGCCATTCTGAACTTCCAGGACACCCTTCCCCCTTTACCTGATGCACCAGAAGCCTGACCTCTGGTGAAACTGAGGGAGAAGGACTTGAGAAGCACTCACAGTCCCTATCTGTCGGACCAGGCAGCCTGCCAGGTAAGAGACTCTGGGGTATCACCGAGCCCCCGCCAGCTCCCAGGCAAGGAATTCTGCCAGGACCCCCAGGTGGCCTGATGGCACTATGCTGGGTCTTGACCTGCCACAGTAGCAGCCAGGAAGTCTTCCAGGACTCCTGGCTGTCGATCTGTGCCCCTCCCGGCCCAATCAGTGCCACAGGCCCACAGCCCACAGCACCAGAAACTCCACCACTTTGGGACCAAACGGGGCCCTGATTGGCACCCCACTGGGCCTTGCCCCACCACCAGCAGCAGCCAGGAAGTCAGCCGGGACTCCTGCCAGCACCGATCTGTGCCCTGCCCGGCCTTGGCCTATTGCCTGGTGGTCCCACCCAGCTCCTATCCATGCCCCAGGCCCACCACCCACAGGGGCCAGGAACTCCACTCCACCTGGACCCCCACACGATTGGCATCCCACGGGGCCTTGGCCCACCACCAGCAATGGCCAGGAACTCCGCCAGTCCCATGCAGCCCCAATTTGCACCCTGCTGGGCCTTGGCCAGCCACCAGCAGTGGCCAGCAACTCCACCAGGATTCCCTCCCTGCACTGCCTCGGCCTTCCCAGCTCTGATCCGTTCCCCAGGCCTGCTGCCCACAGTGGCCAGGAAGTTCGCCAAGACTCCCATGCTGGGCCGATCTGTACCCCGCCCGACCTCAGACTACTGCCCACCAGGACCCCGCCTGGCTCTGATCCGTGTCCCAGACTCACTGCCCTCCCTCTGGATCCCTTCTCCCAGCCACAGACTCCTGGAGGCACAGGCTCCCTTTGCAAAGGCCACCGGGTGCCCCATCCCACACCCTGCTGCTTGATCTTGGCGTGACACAATCTGGAGCTCCTCATGCAGCCAGAACTCCCTCGGTGGGGGAGTCCCAGAGGAGCTACACAGGGTCACTCCCTACAAAGATCCAACAACAACAGAGTGATCCTACCGGGGTCTGATCTAGGAGAGACACCTCCCCAACTCTGAGAACGGTCAAACAAAACAGTCTAAAATAATCATGAGGTGGAATCAACAAAAAAAAATCTGGCAATATGAATAATCAGAGTATATCAACTCCCCCAAAGAATGACAAGGTAGATACAGCACAAGACCCCTTGCATAGGCAAATGGCTGAGATGTCAGAAATGAAATTCAGAGTCTGGATAGCAAATAAGATCAGCAGAATGGTGGAAAAGATGGAATTAGAATTTCAGGCAGTAATCCAAAAGATGTCTCAAGAATTCAACGAATTCAAAGACAAAATGACCAAAGATTTTGACACATTCAGACAAGAAGTTGCAGCCCTCAAATATCTGAGAAATACAGTAGAATCCCTCAGTAACAGAATCAGGAGCAGGCAGAAGAAAGGATTTATGACGTGGAAGACAAAGCTTTTGAACACTCCCAAACTTCCACAGAGGAACAGAAATGGAAGGCAAAAATGGATCATTCTCTCAGACAGCTCTGGGATAACTCCAAGAAAACAAATATTTACCTTATAGGGATACCTGAAACCGATGAAGTGGCGTCACAAGGCACAGAGTTTCTTCTTTATCAGATTATGAAAAAGAACTTTCAAGACATGCCAAGAGATTCTGAAATTCAGATAGCAGACAGTATCAGAAATCCAGCATGACTCAACCCGAATAAGACATTCCCCCAGGCACATCGTAAATAAGTTCACTAAGTTGATATGAAGGAGAAAATTCTGAAAGCAGCCAGACGTAAGACATCCATTACCTACAAGGGGAAGAATACTAGAATAACTGCAGATCTCTCTGATAAAACTTTTCAAGCTAGAAGAGAATAGTCATTGACTTTTAGTCTCCTACAACAGAAGAACTTTCAAACCAGGATCCTGTACCCAGCTAAACTGAGTTACATTTATGATGGAGAAATTAAATACTTTAATGACATCCACATGTTGAAGAAATTTGCTGTAACTAAACCAGCTCTCCAGGATATTCTCAGAACTATCCTCCATTGTAACCACCATAATTCTCCACCACAAAAGTAAACTCACCCAGAAACTTTTTATCAAAGTTCAGCTTCCACGGTGATTAAAGGATTAAATATGTACACTGGACTTTCTAAAGATTTATCATTGCTTTCAATTAATGTGAATGGTTTAAACTGTCCTCTAAAGAGGCATAGGTTGGCTGACTGGATACAAAAACTCAGGCCAGATATCTTCTGAATACAAGAATCTCATCTTACCTTAAAAGATAAATTTAGACTCAAGATGAAGAGATGGTCATCTGTATTCCAGGCAAATGGAAAATAGAAAAAAGCAGGTGTTGTAATCTTATTTGCAGATACAATAGGCTTTAAACCAACCAA
>CAUYRH010040773.1:0-13375 GCA_963574655.1 Perodicticus potto
GCTGTTTCCTAAATAATAACTTCAAACTTTCTTTTGGCTCACAAGTGTAGGTGGTCTGTGGTTGGCTGTCTTCATTGCCTGCCTCCATAGAAGATGGAGGGTTCCAGGATTTTATTCATGAATGATGTATACAGGAATCGACTCCTATAACTTTAACAGCTGTAGAAGAAGACAAGATAACAGGAAAGGGGACTTCCCAAGTTGGAAGTTAGGGAAGGGGTTAGGGAAGGTGACTGAGAGGGGAGAGCTTTCATCATGACTAGACCTCCAGGAGGGAAAAGTTCCTGTTTTATTTAGTATGTCCCTCCCCAGAAGGGGAGCAGGACTTTCAGGCATGATTAAGGAGGCATGAGAGAACAGCAAGTCATCCCAATTGCAACTTAAAGGCTGGGAGAAAAATTTGGTAACCGGCTTTCCAGACACCCCCTGTATAGTTATGGATTTGGGAGATAAAAGACCAGGGTTAGAGAGAAATACAAAACAGGTTGCTCCAGCGTCCAAAAGAAATTCTATCTCCTGGCACTCCACTATAAGGCAGACCTGGGGCTCTTGAGGGGTGCTGACACAAGCTGGAGCCATGAGAATTTGCCCCAGGCACCCTCAGTCCAGTTTGGGCTCCGATGGGGTCACTGTCCCAGGAGGTCTTCGCCTCTGGGGACAGGCCGCCCTCCAGTGGTCACCCTTGCATTCTGGACAGGGGCCAGGTGGCTTGCCCAGCCAGTGGTGCTGCTGGGGGCAGTCTTTTCTGAAGTGGCCAGTCTGACCACATTGGAAGCACTTGTTTTTAGCTCCTCTGGTTTCCCTCTGTCCCTGAAAGTTGCTCGTTTGTTGGAGTGCCATTACTAGAGCTGTCATTCTTTTCTGTTCCTTTCTCTCTTTTTCCTCCTTTCTCTCCAGATCTCGGTTATAAAAGACCATAGTGGCCGTTTTAAGAAGATTCTCCAGGTTATGGTCTGGGCCTAGCGCCAATTTCTGGAGTTTTCTTTGAATGTCTGGAGCCGCTTGAGTGATAAATTGTCTTTTAAAATAATTTGACCCTCTATGGAGTCAGGTGTCAATTGGGTGTGTTTTCTCATGAGGCAAAAGTCGTTTTAACATCTGTTTACAAGACTTCAAATGGTTATGATGTATTTATTTTTCCTATTTTCATGAATTGTACTAACTCCTCCTTCTTCAAGGAAAACAATTTCACTGGAAAAAGTTATTGCTGACAAGCTCCAAAAACATTATAATATAGTGTTGAAAAAATTAAAACTATTTGGTAAACAGATGGAGATATTCAAATTAAAATGCTCTTATTTCCTCTTCCACCAGGCCTTTGCTACACATACATGTGGAAAAGGGTTCTGTTTCCTACTTTGCCTTCTGAGTTTTGCTGAAGTATTTCCGTTGTTTTTAGGAGTTGCCAAGCCCTCTTGGCTGGGGTCTGGGAAAGCCAGCCTTGCTGTCTGGGCACGTAACTTCAGCAAAGCGTTCATGCTGCTGGGTGTGCTGGAGAGCCTATGGGTACAACTCTGCAGAGACCAAGGGCAAGACAATCAGTCCAAGGAAACAGTAAACTTTAGTATAAAAGAGGTTAGATGTGATTTATTTCCAACACCAATGAATCAAAAGAGCTAACAATAATCAGAACAAAACACAGAACCATTGAATGCTCTATGGAAAAATGGCTCGTGTCAGTTGAGATCTGGCTCATTGATAGTAAGAGAGAGGGGTCTTGAGGTGGCCCAGGACTGCTGCAGAGGGCATTTTCAGTTTGTCTTTCCAAGGAGAGGGGTTTGAATCATCAGAGTTAGAGAAATGGGTTGGGAGACAAGGAAGAAAATAAGGGAAGAAAAGCAGACAGGAGAGGACAGGAGGGGTTTTACAGGATTATCATAGCTCAGTTGTCATTTCCCTCCTCATTACTATCTTCAGAAAAAATCGTGCTAGGATAGGATCCATATGACTTAGGCTGCCTCTTAATCATCCCTTTTCAGCTGGTGCAGGAAAGTCCTGTCCCTGGCTCTGCCCCTTGCAGAGTAGAGTTGAGCGTGCTGGGTGCCGAGCCCTGGGGTGCTCTGGCCACCATCTCCACTGCCAGGATGGGCTCATGGTGGGTGTCTTGTTTTCCACTTGAGCACTGTGTTACTTGTACCTGAGCAGAACAGGAGAACTTTTCAGAGGGCTTTCTCATAGTCCCGTTGTTGATTTATTCAGCTAAATGGCTCCTTCTCTTGTTCCCGAGACTCACATTTCCTCTGAATTTCAAGGATTTGGAGGACGGCCTATAACATCCAGACAGCAGGATGAAAGCACAGACAGGGATGCACACGGTCCTACAGCCCTACCTTAACGAGGGGAAACCTGTAGACTTTTCTTGTTTTTTTCTAGGTCCTTATTTACCAGAATTCTTTGGGTTCTGAATCCTGCCCTTCGAATGAATCACCCTGTCCTTGCTGCAGTCTCTACATCATGCGCGTATTTCTGTTAGGGCCTTCACCTATGGCACATTATACATCCCTCATTTTTCCATGGCCTAGGACAATGGCTTAATTATCTGTGAATCTCCTGGACCTCGATCAGTGCTGGGTGTTTATATATTGTGTAAGTGACTGAGTGAAAGAAAGAGCACCATTTATATTGAGTGAAGAGTAATTAAATTCAGGATGAAGCTGTCTACATTTATTCCTGGCAAATAAGAAGGGCAACATTATAAGACTCTCGTGCTGGTGAGAGGAAAACCGAAAAACAACATCTTTCATTGTCCTTAAAAAGGAAGAGACTCTGGGGATATTGAGAGTGGGATTTAGCACCAGAGAGGCATTGAGAACTGAGGTCTTATATGTCTGTCTAGCACACGTTTCAAAGCAAAGGTTCGTATTTCACCTTCTCCCCACATCATCACCCCTTCCCTTTCCTAATTTGTCCTTATTGCTCATACTGACAGAGATTGTAAGACACTCTAGCCGTCTTCAGTTTAAATATTCTGTGTTGTTAATCCAACCAAGGGCCCAGTTGTAGAGGTCAGGAAACATGTCTCTACTTCCTTAGTTTTTCCTTAGAGCATAGGCTGGCCAGGGTATGTACCTGAAAGAGAAATTGACTTTGCTTTTGATTTTATTCTTTTAATGCACTCAATCATGTTTGTCAAACAGGAGAACAACTAACTACTATCAAGTGGTTGGGGAGGAACTGGATTTCCCCCCGAATCCTCCCCTTATCATAGTAAGCCTTTCTAAGAGCACCCTAGAATTCCATGGTTAGGGTCTGTACTGAAATGTGTGCTGGGTTGTGCATCCAGCACCCTCTCTAACATCACTCTATGCAGCCAGGGAGCAAAGCTGGCGTCATGTGGGGAGTTTCCCTGTGCACATGTCCACATCCTTCATTCAGGTTCTTCCAGGGTTTCCGTTTACATTTTCTGCTTGTGTTTCTGAGTACGTGGTGTCAACAGCTCTTAGAACTGTTAAGTTTTCTATTTATCCTCAGGCCAGGAAGAGGCACAGATCACTGCAGTGTAAAATTACCAGTGGTTTGACAGTGACCTGAAAGAACTATGGAATGAAGAAATTTAGCCCTGAGAGCTGAGGTTCAGCCCCAGGCCCATCTTAACCAAGAAGTTCTGCTCAATTATACAGGTCACAAGAAGTTCTGCTAGTCTTGAAAATATTGAACTCATCAAACTTAAAGTTCCATGTTGTTGACACATCTTGATGAATGGTCGGTTTCAGACACCAACTACCGTATTTTCTTGTCTATTTTCTCCTGTATTCCATTCCTACTCAGCCTTAATTTTGAAAAGTAATTCTTTGGGTTTTCAATTTGCTTTTTTATTTCTTTTGTAGGGGCTATACAAATCAGCATAAACTCTTTAGAAGGGTTGAAAAACTAGTCAAAATGGTAAAGATGGCCGTATTTGTTGAAAATAGAAGAAAGGGGATTTATTTTTCTGGAACTGTTCTTGCCAAGTTTTTAGAAAGAAAGGCATCATAATGGTTAAGAGATGAAGCTGTGAGGCCCCTCTGGCTTGAACCCTAATTTTGCTACTTCCTACCTATGAATCTCTGGGCAAGTTACCCTCTGTGTGCTTCACTTTCATCATCGACAGGGATGGCGTTAGTAGTATCTACCCCCTAGAGCTGTTCTGTGTCAATAGGTGTAAAGCACTTAGAACAGTGCCTGACATTAGAAGGTTTTCAATACATATTCAGCTACTATACTGGTGAGCTTGGAATGTCATAACAAAATAATTACTGTAGACCCAGCTGGTGGCTTAAAGAACAGAAATTTATTTGCTCACAGTTCTGGAGGCTGGAACTCTGAGATCAGGGTGCCTGTTGGGGGTTCTGGTGAGGACTCTCTTTCCAAATTTCAGTTGGCTACCTTCTCCCCATGGCCTCACATGGCACAGAGAAAGATCTCTCTCTTCTTCTTCTTGCAAGGCTGCTGATGCTGTAGGAGTAGGATCCCACCCTTAGGATAACCTCATTCAACCTTACTTACATCCTAAAAGCCCCATCTCCAAATATACTCACATTGGGAGTTGCAGCTTCAACATATGAATTTTGGAGAGACACAATTCAATCCTTAGCAGCTACTATTCTTAATTAGATGATAACTCAGAACCATTGCAGATGTCTTATGAATGTAAATCATGGAGTTCACTCTGGGCAGTAGAGAAATAATACACTTACAAAAAGAATTATACAAATAAGTGATATATGCCTCAAGATAGTTGTGTTTTAATTAAGAGACAATTCACGTGTTTCCTTAGTTTATCAAGTCACCCTCTTAGATGCCTTTAAAAATGATCCTGAGACTTCTCTATCAAGCTCTTAGTATTCACTAACTTTGGTGAGTAGTTAAAGGGTCATTTTAGCCTTTTAAAATATAATTCAGGCACTGGTAACTTGTTTTCTAACTTCAAGAGACACATGTTAAGGTTTTAAGAGCTCTGTTTAAAAGAGCCCTCTCTTTAGGAGGATGGGAGTCCCAGAATCTCAGATACTCTTTTTTAAAATTCTTCTCATAAAGTAATTCCTTAATTTTCTCTTTCTGGGCCCTTTTATATTTTCATTGTGAGTGACAGATTTCAAGGATTATGAAACTGGTTCTTCTAAGTTTCTCTTTTTGGAAATTCTGCATATGGTCTAGCACTTCCTTTGGAATGCAGCATCAATTGTATCTTGGTGCATCAGTCAAAACTTCCAATTTAACATCCTGTTACATTTAGAAATGCATCTTTTGTACCTCATCATGGTACACTGGATGCAGAACATTTATACCTCCCCAAGCCCCAATGTTGAACCAATAGGAGTTAGGGGTAAGTGAGGAAGAAAACTAACATTTATTGAGTTTAAGTCATTTGCTTGTCACATATAACTAGAAAATGGCAGAGGCAAAATTGCTCTCCAGGTCTGAAACCCAATTCATTTGCCATATGACAATGTACTCATGCAAAACCTATCCTTGGAAATCCTTCCTTAAACTTCTTCCTTCATAAATGCTCTTATTTATATTCATTAGTCTCTTAATATGTAGTCAAATATTTTTGAGTTTTGGGTAAACCTAGAAAAATTTAAAAAATGTAGGCGTTCTTTATTCTTCTGAAATAGAAGAACATAGTAGCCACGTTTTCCTACCTCGTAAGTTAAGGAACGGGGAAGCTCCATTGTTATAGCCTTAGAGAGCCTTTTATTTTATTTTATTTTATTTTATTTTATTTATTTATTTTTGAGACAAGAGTCTCTCCTTGTTGCCCTCAGTAACGTGCTGTGCTGTCACAGCTCACAGCAACCTCAAACTCTTGGGCTCAAGTGATTCTCTTGCCTCACCCTCCCAAGTAGCTGGGACTACCGGCACCCACCAGAACACCTGGCTATTTTTAGAGACAGGGCCTGGCTCTTTCTCAGGCTGGTCTTAAACCCATCAGCTCAGACAATCCACTCACTTCTGCCTTCCAGAGTGCTAGGATTATAGGCATGAACCACCATGGCTGGCCTAGAGAGCCTTTTATTTTAAACTATAAAATCACTTTGGCATTGCCCCTAGAGGATGTGTTTATTAACTTGGTTATAAATATTTGAACTCTATATTCTAAATTCAATTTGTCAGATAAGAGGAAATCATGTTAACATGCATTTATGATTTATTATTTCCCCAATATTAATGGGAGTTTCAGAAACCAAAACATAGCTTTTATTTCCAAACTCCTACCAGGAAAGACAGAAAAAAGCCAATGTCTCTACTAAAATTCCTTAAAACCAGCATTTACCCATACTCAGACACATAGCCCTGAAACTTTGGAGCTCTAATAAAAGAGAAATTCCAAAAAGATTCTATAAAGGAAAACAAACAAACAAACAAAAAAACAGGATACTTTCTGGAAAATCAGGATCAGTGTATCTTTTGACTTTTCATTAGTAACATTGGATATCAGAAGACAATGGAATTGTGCCTTCAAAGTACTAGCCAAACCAGTCAAGCAGAGAAGGAAAAACATACCAAACATGTAATAAATTAAAGTTTATATTTCTAAAGAAGATAATTGAGGGTGAACTTCAGCAACATGGAAAAACGCCATGAGAGAAGATGATAGAGAGTGCAGGGAGAGTAGCTCTAACCTCGAAGGGCATGGAGGGAAGTGCCTGGATGAGAGCAGGGTGGCCACTAAGGAGCAACTGTCTACATGGGAGCAGGACTCATCCACCTGGGTAGATGTCTCAGGAAGGATCCTAGTGCACAAGTGAAAATATTTATATAATAATAATCATATAAACTCTGTTTTTAGGTTTGTAGATTATTGTTAAAGTCAATCTTTAAACAGACCCACAAAAGGCTTAATTACAGATGAGAACATAAATATTATCAATTTTGGCAATGTAAATGTCTAAGCAGAGTTGACAGATACTGGGACGGGAAGTGGGGGCATGTAGGAAGTGGTAAAGTTAGGACAATAATATCCTTATTTATATCCTTTAACATATATAAATTTGCTGAAAAAAGAATGTAGACATTGGGTACGTTATTTAACATTACCAATGTAACCAGTAAGAGAACCTCAGCTGTAAGTCACAGAGATTGGGAAGAGGAAAGCAGATAAACTGGAAGGAGGAAGTGTAAGGGAATTAAATATCATTCATAGCAGGGAGGGAATAGTTGTCATTTGAAGTTGATGAAAAGAGAAATAGAGATATAACCTTGTTAGAATTGAAAAGGTTAGCACCAGAATACTATAAAACAGATAAACAAAAATTATTAAAATGATTACCTGTGAGGAGGGAGATTGGACATGGGGAGGAAATAGGGGGGAGATTGTGGCATTTTATTATAAGTCTTTTTTTTTTTTTTTTTGTAAGAGACAGGGTCTCACTATGTTGACCAGGATGGCCTTGAACTCCTAGGCTCAAAGTATCTTTCTGCGTCAGTCTCCCGAGTGGCTGGGACTACAGGTGTGTACCACCCTTCTCAGCCTATAAGCACTGATTAATTATTTATTTTATCATGTCCACATAGTATTTGGTGATATTATATAGACATATGTATAAATTGTGTGTATTTGATTGTGTGTATGTATGTGTGTGTGTATATAGATATATAAAATATAAGGTTGAGCATCCTTAATCTGAAAATATGAAATCTAAAAGCCTTCAAAATTTGAAACTTTTTAAGCACAAACATGACACCTCAAGTGGGAAATTCCCTACCTGACCTCATGTAACAAATTGAATCCCCACAGCATGATAGATTACTCAGTATTACAAAGGGAAAAATAAAATTGCCTAGAGGCCATATGAATATGATGTATAATGAAATGTAAATGAATTTCATCTTTAGACTTAGGTCTCATCCCCAAAATATCTCATTATGTTTATGCAGATATTTTAAAAATTGAAAAATTAGAAATCTGAAACACTTCTGGTCCCTATTCAGACCTTCAGTCTGTTCTGGAGATGATGGTGGGATGGATTGTGATACCAGAAACCTGGGTTGCCCCCAGACAGATGCAGATGGAAAGAAAGGTGGTGGTGGGGTGGGGGATCATCAAGAAGACCCTCAGCCAGGAAGCAGAGTAGACTTCATTTTTTAGGACAGTGTTCTACATATCATAGATTTGAAAATTAGCTTCTCTATCAGTTAAAATAACCACAGAAGTTCAGAGGCAAAATCTGGAGCAGTAGGTGAACAAGGGGATTAGCTTGGAGCAAATCATGAGCTACTTAGGAGATCGCCTCTTGTCATCATAGTGATGAGCGGGAGATGTCAGCCAGGAATATTTACCAGCTGGTTAGCAGAGCCTTAAACACTATTGAACGTGGGCCAGGGTAGACAGAAACAATCTGGGTTCATCTCTTCTTGAATCCAGGCAATGGGGAAATGCATACTCTTGTGTTTCTACCCAGGTATAAACTTTGGGTTCCCGTGCACCATTTCTATCTTGCCTTCTCACTCTATTAATTTTACCTAGTGCTCTTCTAATTGACTTTGATACTCGAAGAAAGTCCTAAAATGTTGGAATTTTTCTATTACACACTTTCCCCGAAAGAATGTATCAGTCAGGAGTAAAGCAATAGTCTCAGGGCAGACAGCCAACCTACATCTGATGACAGTAATGCACCAGAGTAGTCCCAACACACAGACTTCAGAGTAAGCCTGTGGCACTGACACTGGAAGGATGGCCTAGGGCAGCTGGCACAGGCCAGCAAGGGTTCTGCCTCATAGCTCAGAGCAGACCATTGACTGGAAAGTGTTTACTCTTTGTTCTTTCCTACTATTCATAACTGGGTGAAATTGATTTCTGAGTCTCCTAGCCTACAGCAAGTTTTGGCTTAACAACTATGAGCATTTATGTTTACTTTGTGAAAGTGGAAGCAACAATAAAAATTATAAGAATTATAGGAATTGGGTGGGGTATTGGGTGTTTAGAATTTGTTTTTAAAATAATGCATTTGCAAGGTTTGAATGTTTAGGGGTGGCTAGGGCATTCAGAGACCACGGAGTGCTTCATGGTATGTTGAAATTGATGGGGTGTTTCTGAATTCCTTGATGCCATTTTGAGACTTAACTTGAAAGAAGACTTGTTCCCTGTAAACATGCTTCCTATGGGTCTGTTCCGTTTCCTGCAGGGGTGGTTTCATCAGGATGGAATTCTGGGGTACAGAAGTAATAGTGGATTCCAAGGTCATTTATCCAGACTAATCAATGGGAAATTGGTTATATAATCTGTTTAGTTTGATAACAAAAGGAAATATATTTCTTCAGTACATGAAGTTCCAGTTTCTCAGAAAATTTCTCTGTTGTCCTTTGTAGGACTTCCTCAAGACTCAACACTTCTAATTTTCTAGCTGGGGAAAAAGGTTCCTTATAGAGAGTCTTGTTTGTCATCACCCTTGGGCACTTTTGGGATTCTTCATTGTAAGGGCCTTGGAAGCCATTCCGTTACGTGTCCTCGTAATGAATACATAATGTCTCCTAAATGCTGCATAGTTTTCCTTCCTTCTGGGGGCTGGGGTAGGTAGGGGTGGGCAGTGGCTGTTGAAGAGGAGCTGGAGGCTGCTACCAGTCACCACAGTGGCCTAAGCTTTATAGGGGCTTTACCTTTCTCTCTCTTCATTTCTCTTTTATTACCTCTGTGAGTAGCTCATCTATAAAAATCCTTGTGTGCCCTTACATAGAACTGGCGTTAAGAAAAACTGAGGTTTTGGATCTCTCCTGGGGCTGTCACCGGGGAGACTGCACCTGGACTGGACCCATTTGTACTGATGGCGCTGGGTCCTGCACTATCTGTGCAGCCTAAAAATAGCTCTCAATTAACATTGCATTTCAAGAATTGGAAAATTTCCCAGAAGTCCATTCTTTTTTCCTTTTCTATTTCATTACATTTTGCAGTAATAATACACAAGCCTGCAAGAAAACATGACGGGTAATGAAAAAATGTAATTAATATAAGCAGTGTAAAGCATGTTTTTTTTTTCTCTGTTGTCCTTGCAGAAAATTGCTGCTTTAAACCAAGCAGGATATGAAAATGCATCCCCCCCAATCTGCTGTGGTTTGTAAATACCTTATGCAAAACAGTTAACTGTCAGATTTTTTTTAACGTTAAGTCGCATGTTTTTGCAAAAAAAAAAAAAAAAAAAAAATTTTTTCCCTGCAGGACAAATTGAGTGATTTGGATGACTCTTTTCAAAGAAGGAGGAATGGTGGTGATGGTGAAGTTTCTCAGCGATAAACCTATAAGCGGGAAGAACCTCATGTTTGTATGGCCTCTGTGTCCATTGGTTCCTTGCTGTCATCTGAACAGCAGTTAAGTGTGCTGCCTCTTGGGACACTCAGCTTTGGTGCAGTACTTGGGAAAAGTAAATGTCCTTGCTACTATTTCACACCAGCACGCCTCATCCCACTAATTAAAATAAAGTGATTAAGAAGCCAAGAGGCTATAGTACATGCCAATATCCTTTAGACCATTTCGATTTACTTGTCTGTCCCCCTAGTAATTAGCTAAAGGTGTTTGATTAGGAGGTCACAACAGAATTTCAAAGCTGAAATACAAAGCATTATTTTTAAACATCGGAGGCCAATGTTTCCGGTTTGTTTTCATTTATTCTTTCCTTTTTTAAAAAAAAATTTTTAAAACTACAGCTGACATACATTGTTGATTATTGTTTACTTCCACCTTTTCCTGGTTCTAAGGGTTTCCCCATGGCCCCAGTGTGTGTGAACTTTCAGATTTTGCTCCTCTTGGGAATTCCTGGCCTCGTCCACTCTGCTCCACTGGGCTCCCCATGAAGTTACTTTCCTCCAGCTGAAAAGCAAGGCCTCTCTCCTGTGGCATTCTGGGCAGCCATTTGGAGTCCCAGATGTAAGAAATGAAATAATCCATGCTCATGCAGTCACAAAGTACCCATCTGGCACCCAGGAAACTTGTGAGATAGAGGCACACAGGCGTGAGGGCACTTTTGTTATGGCATTTCATAAACAGAGCTGCGGCCAGCCAGAGAAGGGCTTGGGGATGATAATGATCATTTTCCATTCCTCTCTCCTTTGGCCTGCTCCCCTCAAAACACACGAGCACACACACACACACCTACACACACACACACACACCTACACACGCACACACACACACACACACACAGCTTTAGCCTTTTTACAATATAGAGGCCAGGAAGAAAAAAGACAGATTCATCCTTAGAAAGGTAACATTTTTTTCCAGAGGGTCTGAAGGAGAATTTCCATTAACAGCTAAGTCCCTTCCTACCACCTCTTGGTGGTTGTTTTCATGGCCTGCACCCTTAGACTCACAGGCAATGGTGTGAAATGCGGCCAGTGGACTCTTAGCCAACCCGCTCCTTGTACATCACCCTAAACGTACTGGGAGCAGCAGCGAGGGGGATGTCATAAATCACACACCTCTCATGCTGCTTTCTGGTCCTGAGACCAAATTCACACAAGGTCCTAATAAATGGCCTCAACTCTTTTTCCTTAGTTTCCTTTTAAGTGTTTGTGCCAGAGTGGGAGCAACAGAAGCCTGGTGAAGTGGGGCGTTGGTTAGAAAACGCTGGCTGAGTGTTTCATGTGAGGGCGACAGTCCCCACAAATGCTGGCAACTGACATCCAACCCCAAGTTCTACTTAAAGAGCGAGGCAGATGTGTAAACTAAGCTTGCTGGGGCAGAGTGTAATTGTTATATCAGCTCCCCATTTCATCAAAGGCTCGAATTCTATTATCTTTTAAAAACACAGATTTTTCTAAGAGATGTCGTCTCTCATAAGAGTAGGGTCCCTGACGTATCAGGTAACTCTGGACTCTGTGAAGAAGTCCAGTGATAAGGGATGAAACTTAAATAAAGACAGACCAGTAAGTCACATACTGATTTGTATAATCCTAGCATTAAAATAAGGGGGGAAATCACCTTAGACATTTCTCTTGATGTTGTTCTGAACTGTAATAAAAAACATCAAGTTGCATTACCCTTCCCAAATATCACATTCAGCTCTCTCAGCAGTTCCAGCCTCCCAAGGAGACATTTTCAAAGCAACTTGATTTTTTTTGGCCCCAGAGAGAAGAATCAGCAGAACACAGACAGAGCCTATCCCTGGCCCCTGCTGACCAAATGGCACACAGGAGAAATGAAGGGGCTGGAAGATGTCCCAGCTGAATAGAGGTTCCTGGACTCATGGACCTTAGGGAAGAAGAAACAAATAGCTCTGTCCTCAGGGAAATTGCTCACTCCTCTCAGACACTGTTCCTGCCTTTCCAGGGAATGGGGTCTGCTTGTTTGCGAATCTAAAGTACCAAGCGGGTAGCACAATGCAGTGTTTGTAAATACTGTAAACCATTGCAATATTATAGCTTTGCATTTGGAAAGCCATTTAGGCAAGAAATGATTACTGACCCATGATATGTAAATGACGAGAATGCAGAAATTAGTATTTGGGTCAACTCATGTATTTTTCAACCATGAAATGAAAATCTCAGTGTTCACATTCCAATTCATACATGAAAGCATCACCGTGCTATTCGTTGACTATTGTGTTAATTTATTATTGTTTTAGTTAATGTTTGCAGAGCCACCATGAAGAGCCGCCACTGTTTTCAAGGCACTAATGAGGGGAACATATTCCTCTGGGCCAGTGGGTTTCCTGAGGGAATTCTGCTGCAGTTGAGGGGAAATGAAGTGATTCTGAAGGAATCCACTCCCAGAATATTTCAGATACAGGATCAGTCTATCACTTCCCTTTCCTTTGAGTGCATAAAAACACAAGAATGTGTTAGACAATTCTGCTACTGTGACAAGTTTCTAGATGCCATTGGGGACCCAGAGAATCCAAAAAAGACCTTTGGCTTCAAGGTCAAAGCAAAAGAGACTCACTATGAAAATGGCATGAGAGCTCAAAGGCATTTAGGAAGGCTTTCTGAAGGAGGTGATATCCAAGATGGTTCTGAAGGGCTGTTAAGACTTTAATAGGAGAAAAGAAGAAGAAAAGCTATTTATTTGATCATCAAGAAAAAGGACCCCAAAGTTATAGTAGGTGCCATGTGAACAGTGATCCCACTTTATAGAAACCAGAGCAAAAGATACAGGAGTACCTTCAGAGATGCCAGGCTGCAATTGTGTTCACAAAGGGGAGTGGGCCACTGGGGAGCACTCGGAGTTACTTACCAGAATAAAACACAATGAATGTGATGAGAAAAGAGTTGGGCCTACAAAGATTTTTTATTTTATTTTAATTAATTAATTTATTTATTTTTAATTAAATCATAGCTGTGTACATTAGTGCAATCAAGGGGTACAATGTGCTGGTTTCATATACAATCTGAAATGTTTTCATCAAACTGTTTAACATACACTTCATGGCATTTTCTTAGTTATTGTATGAAGACATTTGTATTC